>CAJHQP010002602.1:0-82524 GCA_905132765.1 Moricandia arvensis
AACGTCGTATCTATTATCTTGAGTACACTATTGCCAGGTTAATTAATCTCGACTTTTAATATATTTTTAAAGCCCTTAAATGGTTAGTTTGACATTAATTTAGAACAAACCTTTTACATAAAGATGTTTATCGCAGTCTTTTAACATTTTTTTGACATATGTATACAGTAAACATATTTCAGATCATAGTAAGCACATATCTGTATTTATTAGCTAATTGACTTTTAATTTCAATAATTTAATATGCGAGAAATGACCCTTCCCTTAACTAAAAGTGTAAGGTCATAACTCGTAAAGAATCTCCATAACACTAAAGCTCATGGACCTTGCTATTAAAGATGTCAATAACAAGATAAAAATTCGAAAAAGATTAAAATTCGGCTTAATTATAATATGTTATCTTGGTTACCATCTGATCCGATCCATTTGTTCGGCTATAGAGACTATATTCGTGTAATTCTAAAATGCGAGTTGTAAGTTTTCAATTCAGACGAATGCCTTGGATTCACGCTTTCTTGATATATATATATATATAGGAAAAAAAAAAGATTTAAGTAGAACCCAGGAAAAGAGTTCGCCCTAATTAGTTTCTCCCAGGCCCGCTTTTCGAGGTAAGCCGTTTTGGATGGATTTCAGATCTATCGTCCCTTCAGCCTCCCTTTGAAGCAGCCCTGCTCCTCCTCATCCTCCTCTATGGCCCTGATGGTGACTGCTCCTCCTTCGTTTAGACTTCTTCCAGATTCGCCGCCGTACGAGTCTCCTCCAGTTGAAGCTCTCTCTCCCGTTGTTCCACCTGAACCTCCAGACCCTCCAGATGGTGTTTATCTCCGTGCTCTTCTGCGAATCCTCGTTGGCTCCGCCAAGTCTTCTCTTCAAGCTCTTACCCAAACCCTAGATTTAAAGCTTCCTTGTTCAACAATGGTGTCAAATCTCTGTGGTGGTGGTGTCTCTCATGTGTCCTCTAGTGACTCTTCCTTCGTCTATGGACTCTTATTTCCTGTTGTGTGCAGGCCGTCTCCTTGTCGGTTCGTGGAATGGTCTAGTCTTAGATCTGGTCCCGACCTTCCTTTCCACCCTTTTGTTACAGTCCTCCAGGTTCATTGTAACTCCTCTCTCTTTGCTTACCTTAATTCTGTTGAATGGGCTAGAGTACAAGCTGTATGGGTAATAATGAACTTGAGGTCATTGATCTTAGTTGTTAATGTTCTGATGGACAGAGTTTCATTCAGTTCTACCTTTGTGCCTTTTAGTGGCATCTATATCGTCTCAGTGCGATCTTTTACTGCAGTATGCAGGTCATCTCTTGTTTTCAGTCTGGTTTTTGGCTCTGTTATCTTGTGTTTCTCTTCTTTGTGGCAGTGGGAAGGAAACCTTATTGATATATATTGTCGGTTGAATATGATCTTGACGGGTATTGTTTTCCCGGTTGTCTCCTCTTTGGAGTTGTTTCTTTTCCCAATATATCCTCTTGTATGGAGTGATTTGGAAGTTCAAGTGTTGCTGGTACTGCAAGGATCATCCTCCCAGCTAATACTCTTCTCTGCTGTTAATGCAGTGCTTGTGATCCTTTGGATTACACTTGATGCGACCTTTCAAGAAGCTTATGAAATCGTTGTCATGCGATTCTTATGTTTTCTTTTTATGATTTGTATCAATTCTATCTTATGTTTGGTTGGTTTCTTGGGTGTTGTTGTATCCTCCTCTAATGGAGTTTAAACTCTTTTAAGATAAATGCAAATTTGGTTTGATCAAAAAAAAAAAAAAAAAAAAAGACAATGACATATTATTGTCAACCTGAAATCTCACATGGAGAGTACTTACTACATCTATTGTTCCGACCAGCTTGTCAAATATATTGCTGCATAAATTGCTAGAGATTAAAATTAATAATTAGTACGAGGAGACACATGCAGCACATACCTAAAGATCACTCTTTAGCTCTTCTTATTATGTTCCTTGTCGAGTGATAAATGCACATTTCTTTTGCATGCCACATGTTCTCAAACCTCAACCTGAAAGTGTGATCTTACACACATGTGGCAAATATGTTTTCTGATTTTTTTTTATGTATTTTAATCAAATTAGTATACACAAGCTGATAACAATCTTTTCCCATTTTAATATATATATAAATATTATAGTTTTGTTTTAATCTTTCTTTTGTGAGGTTTTTTTCCTTACCATATCTTCTTCCGGCGACTCCATGATTACACTCTTTAATATAATCAATATATCTGCGGTGGATCTGTACGCATTTACTTTGTTACGTAAGGGAAGGATTCCAAGTAGTTGTTTATGTTTTTTAGTGTTACTTTTACTCGAATAAAGGCACATCTCACATGTGTGATAAAGGATTGGTCAAGTTTTTTTTTAAAAAGAAAATTAAGGGGGTATCGTTATGAGTTAGTAAACACTCCATTTGTAATATGGAAATCTGGTATTCTTACACTGCAATTATCTTATTATTAATCTATAAAATTAGCAGACATTTTCGACAATAATAAATGGGCAATTCCGTTTCTAAACAATGAATCATTGGACTATATTTTATGCTTAACGCTAATCAACGAATATTAAAATCCAAAAATAAAGCAAAACAACAAACAATATTAGCTAGTTCTCTAATTATTGAGCACTACGTACGAGTGGGTTCATTGGATCTGTGCTTTTGCCCAATCACCCACACAAACTTGCACTTATTAAGTTTAAACAAAAAAAATCTCGAAAGAAACAATTTACTATGAAATATCAATAAAGAGTGGTCCATTGTAAGTTTTCTTATAATTATCTAAATATGCCATCTTTATATTATAAAATGAAGATGAAAATAACAAAACGAGGGGACCAGATGATAAATCACATGATCATATCATATGAGACCATCTCCTCCTCTCTCACTGCTAAGGATGGGTCTCAATCTAACACATAAATAAATAATATAAATGGTTGTTAGAATTTGTAAAACTAAATGCCAATAATTGATATCGCCAACGGTGTGATCAGGGACACTATATAACCAGCCGTGTTCTGAAGATTTTATGAATAGTTTAATTATAAAACGATGAAGTTTTTTTTTGGAATTTAGATATATCTTACAAGACTTTTTGTCGACATCAAATGATTTTATTCAAACAAATAAAAACTACGATTAATAATATTATTATTAGTCTCCAAATGCCAAAAAAATTCACAAATAGCTACCGCTTCGATAATGTTAAATAAGATTAGACATAGTTTAGTGGTCATAGGTGCATATGATTAGCACCAATAATAACCTATATCACCTCCTAACAACCTCTTGTTCCCCATTTTCTCTCCTTTTCCTAATACTATACAGTCCACTCCACTAATCATCTTGAAAAGCATAATTATTCTTTTGAGCACATAATTAAACCAAAAAAACTATTTTCTTCTATGTCTATGATCCTGAGTTGGGCCATCCATCACCCGATCGAACCTGTCAGGCTCTTATTAGAAGCCCATTTGATAGGCCTACAAAGCTACTAGTCTTCCATATTGTAGAAAGTGGGAAATTTTTTTTTGGAGGTAAGGATTAGGAAGATGCTTTCTTAATCATAATAACCATAGTCCATGACCATCAGACAACGACAGAATGCACATAAACACACAGTAACACCACCATTCAAGAGACAAACAACAACAACCCCCATGAAAGTTTCCAAAACCAAACAAAGAAACTCATGTTCTGTATGATTTTTCTCCATTTCCAAAAACTCCCGATTTTAAGACCCCAAAAAAACAATGATAATGCTTATACCACCACTTGACGCAATGCAATGTTCCTGTGTTTTTCCTCCTTTCTTCTCACACCCATCCCTCCTGTTACAATCACATCAACATCAAGTTTGAATTCTAAATCCATAAGCCAAGAAGATAATAATTAAACAGAGTTGGAAACATTCTCAACGTACAATATAAACCACTTACTTTCAAACGATTCTACTGTTGTAAGCGCTGCAGAGCTGGAGCAAAGCTGCCTGGTTAGCTTTTTCCAGATTCTCACCAATTATCTGAGGGTATCTCCCAGGAGAAGCAGCAGATAGCCTGGCCAGAGAAGCAACCACGAACTGCTTCGGATCTCTAATGTCTGGAAGAGGATCCGCTTCTTTTCTCCCAGCATTGTGAAGACTCACAAAGGCAGCTGTGTATCCAACATTCTCTAGGCCTTCTGGCATTTCAGGTTCGTCAATGGCTCTTTCCTGCTCAGGCCTTGAAACAAGGGTCACTATACTATCCAGCATAGCTCCCCAGATCTTAGAAGCTGCTGGATCAAGAAGAGCTGGAGTCTCACATATGAGCCTCGTTGCGGCAACTGCAGTTAACTTTACCTCGATACTTCCCATGATCAGCTTAAGGTTTGGAATCCAGAATTGCTGCACGATAGTAGTGAAAATGTTAGGCTGAACAGTATTCATAGTGTCCACTAGATGAGCGATCCCGTGCTTCACCAAGAAGAGGGACATGAAAACCACTAGCGATTTCTGGAACTTAATAGTCTTTTTGTTCTGAAGACGTGTGAACAGAGCACTCCATACACCCGTCATGTATGGCGCAATGGCACCGTAGTCGAGATACTCAATAACAGTATTGAGCACATAAAATCCTTGCTCATCTGTGCTAGGAGCAGCAACAAGTTTTTCAAATATTCCCAGCACTTGACTTAACCGATTCTCTTGAGTGACCTCATGAGGTGCTTTCTGTAGGAAAGCCTGGAGCAAACGCACTAGAGCTGGAACATTGCCGCTTCTCTTCCAAGACTCAGGCGATAGGAGCAGCAAGAAGATCTGCATGTAGTTCGGGGAGAGAGGTGGTCTGTTAAGCTCAACAAGCTGAGCTAGCAGCTGAAACGCATAAGGCAAGAACTCCGCGATATCATTGGCCAAAATCATCTGCAGACTTGGGAAGAGACTCGTTTCAAATGCAGATATAAGAGAAATATCACGTTCACATGCCCTTCGAACAAGTACAGCCACAGACTCAAAGATGTAGTGATTAAATGTCGGATTCTTAGGATTTTTGCACACTTCACTAAGAACAGAGGTTAAGCCACCGATGCAAGGTCCAGCAACGTCACCACGGATTTCAGCAACACTGAGGACCCGCATTATACACTTCATAATATATTGATTCTCCTCAGATTCAGCAAACTTTAGTGCATCAAACAGATTCGTCATCAGCTGCAGCAAAAATGGACTTATATCACCAGCGACATACCTGCTCTTTCCACCTTCGTCCTTCACTAGCAAGAGTTTCTCTATGCAGCTAGCAGCATATGAGTGCACCACGTTCGACTCTGCTTTAAGGAACCGGACAAGCTCGGGGAACAACTGCATTGCAAAGGGCTTTGGTAGATGACTGCGAAACATTGTTAAGAACTTCAAGGACCCTGCCTTCAGCATTGGAAAACTGTTGACGTCTTGGCTTTGCAACTCGGGGAGAATAATGCTTGCAAAGAAGCTTTGAACGTCAATAAGATCTGTGGATACAGACGCACCCCCTGCCTTCTTCGTAGCCAGCGAGACGACCAAGTAAATTGCACAATCCTTGTCTTTCCACTGTACAGCCGGATTTGTTGAAAAGGAACTCAAAAGCTTCTGTATCTCATGAGAAACCACTTCTGTTACTTGTCCTTTGTAGTTTGTGGCAAGTCCTTTAAGCAGCTCACAAGCGATTCTCCTTCTAGTGTCCACATCACTTCCCTCCATGTCTCTACGGATAAACTCAATATAGTTCATCTCGAACAGCTCTTCATCTTCATCCCTCAAAGAAACATTGGGAATTACAATGCTCTGGCAGATTTCCTTTATCACACTCTCTCCTGCAAACAAAGCATGGTGCGCACTAGTGCTCACAGTAGTCAAAAACTTGATTGCTGTAGTAGCTAGCTGATCTCTACTCGGAGACTTTGACACATCCCTGAGTAATGTCCAAACAGCTGATGCAAAATCCTTCAAAAACCCTTGAAACTCTTCCTCGTACTTCTCCATGTACAGGTTAATGTTCTCACAAACAGCAGAACGAAGATCATCAACAAGCGTCAACCCGTCTGCTGTGCTTTCCAAGGCGGGATAGTTTGAGGATAAACACTTCTTAAACACTCCCATCCACTCCTTCATATGATCCTCAAAGAACTCAGGCAAGTCCTGAAAATTCAACGAGAAAAATATCCTGCAGCAAAGCTTCTGAGACTCAAATAGAGGCTTAAGGTTCGCTGCTGTACCACCAGAGCTCACAGCAGAATCAATCAAAGAATCCGTCTTTATGAATATTTCTTGCAACGGAGGAGCGAAGATCTCAAGGCAATACTTAATATCAAGAAACAGCTCATCGGTTCTATACTGATGCCTAAAGTTCTTGAAAATCGAATTAGCTGTACCGAGAATACCGTTAACAGACGTGTAGTCCCCGGCGAGAGCAGCTTTGTGGAGGCTGGCGATGAGCTCCGGAAGCAAAGCAGGCCAATGTCTTGGGAAATCGTGCTTACCAATAACGGCTAGGGCCTCACTCAGCTGACTCTGAATGCGAGGGGAAGAAGAAAGCATGAGCGAAACGATGAGCGTCTTGATCTGCTCCTTCTCCGAAGCTATGATCGGAGAGATACCAGAGTCAGCAGAAGGGAGCCACCGCGAACGGAGATGGTTCTTGAAGTTGACAGCGGCGGCGTGACGAGTCTGTTCCTCCACAGAAGGCTCCGCGACCAGACGGAGCACGGCTAAGCCGTAGTTAGGCAGATCGGCGGCTTCCGATAGAGATCTCTCAGCAGCACGACGAGGCTCAGGGATCGGAGAGAGAGTGTGGAGGAAACACTGCGAGAGGTTCTGAAGAGTCTCCGGATTCCACTCCATTGTTCGATAGAGAATCTTAAGGGTTTACGCGACGGATCGAATACGAGAAAGCTACAGGGAGTACCCAAAGCTAGGAGCAAATCGATCGCAGAGAGACGGCGAAGAGGGAGTAGCTAGGGTTTCTGAGTTCAGAGGGAAACAGAAGGATTTTATTTTTAAAGCGATGACATGAAAGTGGAGAAATGTTCGATGAGCTCGTCGGGTTATCGGGTTTGGTTGTTACCCGAGAGACAGATACGATTTTTACTGGGCCTTTATTCAGTTATTTAAGACCATTACGTAAATGGGCCGAACTTGGATATTGTCATGTACCACTATGGTTTCTGAGCAAAGAATCTCTGTCGGTGAGACTTCTCGTTTCCCCGAGTGTTGATTGTTTTTAATTAAATCAGCAAATAGAAAAACGTGTTGTTTAGCGTATTACGTAAAGTATGCCAAAATTTGTGCATGGAACTAACTGATAAGAAAATAAAGAGACGTATACTTCGTCGAACATGGCATAAAGCCCCGTCAACGTCCGTGACGCTGGTCCAAAACATAACACGTTCTTTGGTCTTCAATATTAAAAGTAGTATTGCTAAACTTAAAAAAAAAAAATCTTGGTCGAATAAATAAGTACTACTAGTTATTTTTTTTCTGCTGCTAGATTCCAGTGGTTTTAGATTTTTTTTTATTAGATCAAATAACAACTCCACACGAAGTTTTCATCACGAATAAAATTTTGTAGGAGAATAATTATTAAAAGAAAAGATAGTATTTATAATTAGAAGAAGCATGGCATCAGCGTGATTACTGAGACTATCTTTTAGTTAACTACAGTAAGCTTGCATTTGTTACACGTGGGACGTGCTATATAACAAATGATGCACATTAAAGTGACACGTGACGCATGATGTATTTGTCGTAATTTGAAAATAAAGTTAAAATGTCGATTTCATGGCTCCACCATTGAATCACGAAAAACGCGTGATGGATTGAAAAAAATGGAGTTGCGTAAGCCATTTGATTCTTTTTTATTGATTAGTATTAGTATTAATCGCCTATCGAGCTTTTCTCCGTAACTTCTTCTTAAATCTTTTAAATTTTCTTAAACGCCTATTATTATTATCTACCATACAGAACAGTTTAAACGATTTAATATTATTTTATTTTTTTTGGTTGAAAAAGGCATGTGAGACATGAGAAGTAATTGTCTGTAATAAAGACCACCGTAGTCACGAGTGTCTCCACATAACCTCACATCTCTAATCCGTTCGTTTTCTGCCATACGTGTTAGTAGGCTCTTATCCATCATGCTTATTTTGTTTCATTTCATAAACAATAGAACCTTATCTTCTATACTTAATTCACTTTTGTTTTGTTAACTGGTCTTAAGAAAATGTTATCAGGCAAAACCATATTATCCTAAACGTGTAGTATAAGACCTACGTACACACGTAGTTAGGGTAATACTCGATTAATATGAGATAGATTTGCTATCTCAGAAAGTAAAATAATTTATAAGTTGGTGCGACTTCCACATTACTCAAAGAGCACCAGTCATGGCGTTATCATTATAGCCTACAAAACGGGTCAAGTTTGCATGTCACATTGCACACCCATACATATTTGAGCTTCTGTTAATTCGATGTTCGAAAAGGCATTGTTAACATTTTCCTACCGCAGCTTAAATGGCGCTACTAATAAAACAAATAAAAGATAATAAATAAATCGACTTATGAGAAAATTATATGATGAGAACGAATTAGAATCATCATATATTTTTATAATGTTATTTTTTATATAACAAAATGGTGCTGACATATCCAGGACCTCGTAATCCAGTAGTACTACTTCTTTGGGGAGGGAAAGTCGGTTGTTTGACTCGCGTAGAGGGGGAGGCATGCCCAGAACCGTAAAAATACAGGCAAAGGTTGGCACCGAATCTAGGTGGTGGGACGTAAGCCCAACACCTAGTTAATAAAAAAAAAAATGGTGCTGGCATGTATTTTATACCACTATCTCTTATACCATTGGTTTTTACTCTTTTCAATAATTCTGTCATATAATCCTTACACCCTTGTCGTTAAATAACCATTATAATTTTATGTCACTAATCGAATCCATCAAGTGATCATGCGTCCAAACATATATATGATTAAACTTTCAGAATTACTATATTTAAAATGATTTTGAATCTAAGCAAAACAATTAGAAAACTACAACACACATGAGAATAGAAAAGTTAGGTTAAAAGTCATCACATGTGCTCTCACGGAACGAGACTCCTGTAGTTGAACGTTACTGTTAGGCATGAGATTCACGCAAATCTTATGCTACAAATAATTTCTCTCAAATTTCTATAATTAAAAGAAAAACGCAATTTTATTGAATTAAAGCACTATTAATGAGAATAATACAAACACATTATAGTCTAACTAAATGGACCCACGTTAATAACGATGTCTGAAATAAATAACCAACACCCCACCAGATAATTCAGACGACATTTTTTTTTTGGGTTTTTAATGCATGTGATTATGTGAGTGATTTTTATTGGTTGAGACAAAATAATATAAAGAATTAAATTAGTACTATTTCGTACATAAATCTATTTAAAATTCTTTCGACCATGTGAATATGAGATGATCTTAGACTATTTTTTTCCGATGTGATCTACTTATTAAGTACAAATTTATATATAATGAATTTCATTACATACACACGTGTGTATATATACATAAAACTCTATCCGGAAACATAAGTTCAAATTCACACATTAATCAGGTTTCTCATTCTAAACACTTGGAGACCTAACCATGGTTAACCTCATTAACCCAACTCTAAAACGTTGTATAAGTAACCATGGTTGGTTTTTAAAAGAGCCTTCACACAAACTTACCCTACTCTCCTCGTCTCCCTCTCTCTCTCTCTGTATCTTCTCTCCAAACTCTTGTTTTCATATACCTTTTCTAGTTTCAAAAACTCATTCAATTGCTCAAAAAATCGAAGCTTTTCACCACTTTCTCTCTGTAAAGTTATCGTTTTGATTCGAAACTATCTCCTGGAACCAGCTGGAGAGGCTCTGGGGTTTACATGGTTTCAAGCATCACTGAGTTGTGTAGAGGAAAGGTTTGGTTTTTCTCGGTGTAAGATTATTCAAAGTTGTAGACTTTTCTTTCCGGTGAAGTTTAGAAGATGGACACGAGTTATGTAGGATGGAACGATGAAGATAGATCCGTGGTTAGTGCTGTTTTAGGGAACTTAGCTTCTGATTTTCTTACAGCAAACTCAACTTCGAATCAGAACCTGTTTATTGTTATGGGAACTGATGATTGTCTGAATGAGAAGCTGTCTCGTCTCGTGGATTGTCCAAACTCTGAGAGTTTCAGCTGGAACTACGCCATTTTCTGGCAGCAGACCATGTCTAGATCCGGACATCAAGTCCTAGGTTGGGGAGATGGGTGTTGTCGTGAGCCTAACCATGAAGAGGAATCAAATTTGGTTAGTTTAGGATTAGAGGAAGAGATGAGATGGCAGTACATGAGGAAGAGAGTGCTGCAGAAGCTTCATAGGTTGTTTGGTGGATCTGATGAAGACAACTATGCTTTGAGCTTAGAGAACGTTACAGCTACTGAGATGTTCTTTTTGGCTTCGATGTATTTCTTTTTTAATCATGGAGAAGGTGGTCCTGGGAGGTGTTATGCTTCAGGGAAACATGTGTGGCTCTCTGATGCGGTTGGTTCTGATTACTGTTACAGGTCTTTTATGGCGAAATCAGCTGGAATCAGAACGGTTGTTATGGTTCCTACTGATGCTGGTGTTCTTGAGCTTGGTTCTGTTTGGTCTTTGCCTGAAAATGTTGAGTTGGTTAGGTCTGTTCAATCTTTGTTCATGAGGAGAGTTGAGCCGTCTTTGATGGTGAATCCAAACATGAATGGAGGAGGGATTCACAAGCTCTTCGGACAGGAACTGAATAACTCAGAAAACGAACGGAGGAGAGATGTGGGGATAACATTTGGTTACACATCTCAGGGGATTGATGTGAGACAAGTGCAAGAGAACGTGGTTGTTGTAGAAGATAACAGTCACAAGATGAAGACTGAGCATGCTGGACTGAATCCATCTACAAACACTAAACTAAAGAAGTCAGATTCTTGTACTGAGAAAAGACCAGCAAGTTTACTAGCAGCAGGAGTAGGAGGAACAGTGCCTGTTGTGGAGGAGAAGAGACCGAGGAAACGAGGGAGGAAGCCTGCAAATGGAAGAGAAGAGGCATTAAACCATGTGGAAGCTGAGAGGCAGAGACGTGAGAAGCTTAACCAGAGATTCTACGCTTTACGCTCAGTTGTTCCAAACATATCTAAAATGGACAAAGCTTCTCTTCTTGGAGACGCCATCTCTTACATCAAAGAGCTTCAAGAGAGAGTAAAGATCATTGAATCTGAAGCAGTAAGAACAGAGAGCAGCTTATCAGAATCAAACTTGATGACCACTGGGACAGAAGAGAGTCAAGAAGCTGTTGACATTCAAGCTGGGGAAGAAGAGGTTGTAGTAAGAGTAGTCTCACCGTTGGAGTCACATCCAGCTTCAAGAATCATACAAGCAATGAGAAACTCAGAGGTTATAAGTGTAATGGAGTCAAAGCTTTCATTAGCTGAAGACACACTGTTCCACACTTTTGTAATAAAGTCTAGTAACGGATCAGATCCATTGACGAAAGAGAAGCTTATAGCAGCAGCTTACCCTCAAACCAGCTTGACGCAGCAGCTATTACCATCTTCTAGTTCACAGGTCTCTGGTGATATCTAGCTTTCAAGCTTATTCTCTTGTTCGGTATAGGAAGACTTGAGGTTCAAGTAGAAATAGATAAATCCTTTTTTGTTTGTTTGTTCTCTTTCTTAAAGTGAAAGGAATCCAGTTTTCGTATAGTATTTGCTAACTTTATCAGTAATAAGTTAAAAGTCATTAACTCTCATAGTTGTATCTTGGGGATATTTTTCATACTTATGAATATCAAAAATATACTTTTGACATTTTTCTTTGAATTATATATGAGTGAGTAATATCTCTAATGTTTTGTCTATCTAATGGCATATATGTTTATCCAAATGTCTCATTTATGTATCCATGATATGTTCATATCCAAGATCTTTGCAAATTCATAAAACCTCTCTCATCCACTATGTAAATGTCTGTGAATTAGTTTAGATTGCAGATAACATAGAAGACCTGACTTGTGCAAATGACTATGTTGCTTCGTATATTATACAATTCACATGATTATTAATTATCATCTCACTCATTAGTAAACCAATCCTATGAAATTAGACCTATACTACATGTGCTTTTTTCCATGTTACATGTTAATTACTTGCAACTCATTTTCAAATTTGGGCTTCTAGTAATTCAGAAAAGCCCATACTTAAAAAGCCCAACTCGGCTTCAATGCTTCATCTCCTCTGCTCTGAATCATTCTTCTTCTCCGATCAGATCCAAAAGTAAATCCGCTTCCGACGCAGCGATGTCTCTCCGTCGTTCCATCCTCGGTCTCCACCGCCAAGCCCACAACCTATCTCTCTCAAAGTCTTCACCTTTCTCGATTACGAACCCACTCGGAAGAGAAATCTCCTCGATCCCATTTTCACTAACCCAGAAACTCAAACCGGACTCAACCGATCGTTCGGTTGCTTCTCTTGGGCAATCTCAGTTGGCTCGTCTCCCATCTTCTAGAGGTTACAGTAACGCATCTCTCGTACGGAAGATCCCAGTTCTGTTTCACATAAACGCAGGAATGGAGGAAGTTTTGGCGGATTACGTTCACCAAGAGTTGACAAGGAACCTCATGGTCATCTCTCTGGGCTTGTTCCAAATCATCGTTATCAAAGATGTTGTCGTGTTTCTTTTCTTCTGAGCAAAAGGAATCATCTTTTGGGATCTGTGTCACCTGTTAATGAAATAGTGAGCTAAAAGTCCTTCCCTTTTATCTTTCTCCTGTTATGAATAAGAACATGATCGCAGCAGCTTGTGTTTGTTCAGTTTCTCTTGTTTTTTAAAGTTTGGTCTATTTGATTCAGTTCGTGTAAGGCTTCAGTGGAATTAAAAAGTGTGTGGTAAAGTCCTTTACTTTCCTGTGTTCCTGTTTCTGAGGGGAATGAATATTAAGCCTCTCTGTTAAGCTTTGAATTGAATAAAAGAGAAGTTTTTTCTCAGCTCTCTTCTTTGTAATTCCATCAAATTTTGTAATTCCATTTTCGCTTCTGTTATTCATGACTCAGTTTATTGGAACCCTCAAGTTGTGAAGAGCATCATATGAATTTTATGATTTTGAGCATCATAGAATTACGTATGTTCAAACATAGTCATCAGAACAGAGCTCAAACATAGATATTCCCTATGCTATCAAATTAAGTCTCAGATGTTCTTATGTTCCACGGATAAAATAACTTTTAAGTAATGGATTTATCTTGTTCTTTAAACACACACTAAAACCCACTTCACAGAAAATATAATATACCACGGCTATCATATAATTCTATTTATGTTGCTTCAGATTCAATAAAAAAATATTTATTTTTGATTCACTAAAAGCAAATTAAATAAAACAATTTAGTATATATTTTGGTTCAACGGTTAGAACTTTCTTGGGTTCTGGGAGTGAGGCAACGGCATAATTTCTTCTTCTTCATTAGAATAAAGTCTCAGTTACTTTTACCAGAGCTCAATGTTGTAAACCACACTGAAGATTAGCTCCATCCATCTCTACACGGGTAAGCTTTTGTGCTTCTCTCTATTTGGTTTCATGCTTCTCCATCTCTCTCTCACCTGTTAATGAAGAAAATAGTGAGAGCTAAAAGTCCTTCCTCTTTTTTTTTCCATCTTTCTTCTGCATATGAATAAGAACATTACAAGCAAGCACACAGCAATGGCAACACTAGGAAGCAGTAATGGAGAATGTACCTGTAGTATATGAAAGCGACCCTTCTCTTGTAAGTTTCAAAAAAAAACTCAGTGTTTACCCGAGAGTAACAACATTCTAGTTTCAGCTTATTGAAACAATAATTGTTTTTGGAATTTCTTTGCAGGAGGAGGAGATTAAGATAATCAGAGGCCATACACACAAGAAGAACCTGATGAAGAGGAAGAAAAAAAAAGAGAATACTGAGAAGCCAAAGACACTGTTAGTATCATCCCTTCCACTAAAATACAAACCTCTCCTCTTTCTCTTTAATCTATTAGAGCTGTTTTGGGTGTTAGGATAGTTTGATTTTCCAGCATTAGTAATCCTATTGTTTAGTTTGAATTCAAATATTATTATTTTGTGACTGAACTTTTTGAATTCAAAATTTCTTCTCTTGCTTTGCAGGTGAGCCTCACGGGAAGCCCGACGTGTCTCTCTCACTCAGTCACATTCATGATTTGCTTTGAATGTCTCTCCTCTGCATCTCATCCAGAGGGAAACAAACAAACACTACTTCTACCATCAGTTTTAAGGTATGAAATTCTCTTCTTTCTGTTTTTTCTTTCAAATGTTTTTTTATAGGGGGGAAAGAGATTTTATATTACTGGATCGATAGACACTTTGTACATCCCTAATGTGACAACAAGTAAGATTATAGCGTCCAGTCATAGATCGTTAGAGATCGTTATGTTTCATTTGACTCTACACTTATGATTTACTTAGTTCACTCAAAATCAATCCGGTAATTATATCATTTTTTTCTCTTTTTAAAAAATTTTTTTTTGGGGAAATTCTATATTATTAGATTGGTAGACACTAAATTCATAATGTGTAAATAAATAAAATGCAACGTCCAGTCAGTATGTCCTATCATTATGCCCGTCATAATGACGGATTATCAGTTAGCGATGGTTAAATTTTGTTTACCTTTACACACTTGTGATTATTTAGTCACTCAAAATCAGTTTGGTAATTAAGAATTTCCCCGTTCGTATTTTTTTCATGGGTTTTTTTTTCAAATCTTTTGCTTGCTTGTTGGTTTGTTTGTGTGTTTCTTATTCTTTTTCGTGTATGTCAAGTTAGGAATCAGTGATGCTGTGCTATGGAACTTGACGTTGAAGGCTGTTTACTGGATATTTTTTCTTAAAGAAGATGCTGTCGGGTTTTTACAAGAGAAGAAGGTAAACAACAACGCTAATAGCAATGGTTTTTTGTAAGTTGGGTTTGGTCTTTACGGTTGATTATTGTTGCAGTTTCCACCAAGATCTTTTCTTTGATATTGGTGGAGGAGATGAGAAGTCTGATTCCATCTGATTCCGAGCGTGATTCAACTGTCTGCTTCTACAAGATGTAAGCATATACTGTTCTTCACCTAATATTATTAAACTTACGACCGTTAAAGTTATATGTATATGAAGATTTGTTTGGTTTTTTCCTTTTTTTGCAGGAAAGGTGACTATTACTACTATCTTGGGAATTAAAATCAGGGAATGAGAGGAAAGAGGCTGCTGATCAGTCTTTGAAAGCCTGTTAGGGCATTCTCTATACATATAGCTTTTATTGATCAGTGGATATTCTCTGTTATTGTGTTGGTTCTGTTTCTCAAGTGTGTTGGAAGTCTGTTTTTACTTTCCTGTTTTTGAGACAGGAGAATGTTAAGCTTTGAATTGAATAAAAGAGAAGTTCTCTGAGCTCTCTATTCTTTGTAATTTCATCAATTGATCATCAATAAAAGAGAATGTTATTGCGTTGCTTCATTTAATCGATCTCATGTTCATCCCACCATACCGTGTAAAAAAATACAAACAGTGGATCCAGACGGATTGTTCCAAAGAGAAAATAATCATGAACTCTCTCCGTTCATTTGATACTATGATCGCTGTTTAAATTGATTTTGGATCCACTCTGTTACAGCCCAAAAACACATGTGAATACTTTCAAATCCAGTGTGTCAACACATGGTGTGCCCTCTATTGTTCATACATTGCTTCACTAAGCCATTAACAATATAACATTTGAGTCTCCAAAAACACGGAACCTATGAACATAGAAACCAAAGTTGTTCCAAATCCCTTGTTGCGCTATTGAACAAAAGTAACACGAAATTTATGATATTTAACTCAACATCACAAATAAAATAAAACTCCACAAATTCTTCAAAGTTTTGATCTTTGTTTCCGGTACAAAAAAAAAATAGAAAACATATTATGAGGAGACGTAATTAATTGAATCTGGGAGATTAGCAGTTAACAACAAAACAACCTTAAACTGTGAAAATTGATCGTCATCATCATCAATATAATTATCAAACATCTTCACTTTCGTCGATCGTCCATCCCAGCTGACGAGATCTTCTCGGCTCCTCTGTCTCCACCGCTAAATCGGCCAAGGTCGTGAGAGAAGAAGACGAAGAAAGCGATTGTAGATTCAAAGAAGACGACGACGAAGACGTCGTCGGGAAATTCATAGCCATGATGTTGCCTTCGCTCCAAGACCTCCGGATCGGGAACGAGATGCTCTCCGAGCTTCCGTGGCGCCGGCAAGGCTTCCGCCGCTGATTTTGACTTTTCTTAGCGCCGTCGTGAAGCGCGCAGTCGCAGTTTTTGTGGTAAGGACGTCTCTCGATGGCGGAATCGAGGCCGGAGATGCAGCCTTCGAAGATGCAGCGGAAGATTCCGTCGGCGGCGGCCATCGTTTATTATCGATCTCGAGATCCGGTGGAGAGAAATAACAAAGAAAGGATCTGAGTCTTTCGCGGAACTTCGATTTAACTATATATAAAGACTGGTGTAATTAAGTTAGTTAATCACGTGTAGGTACGTGTTTATTAATGGGCCCAATAAAAGCAGCGCTAACAACGTGTCTGGGCATATTATAAATATCGCGTCAAACGATAACGTTAGGGTTCTTTATTGGGCCCATCTCAACCTACGCGTGATTCATTCACTTTACTAAAATTAAATTAATCGACGGCGCACGGGTAGTCACCTGGCATAAACTAAACGGCATCGTTTTCTTTGCATAGGGCCCCCATATGTAAATAAAGAAAATTGTAAGGCTCAACCGATAAAAAACAATAAGCTGATAAACTAAAACGGCGACGTTTTTAGTTCCCGCGGATATAAAAAGCCGATTTTGAAAAATACAAACTCGTCGAGAGCGCTTTTAACAGGTCAACAAAGAGAAAGCAGTCTTGGAGAGAGAGAGAGAGAGAGATCAAGAACGATTCAGTTTCAGGATCCATCGTCTCTAAGAATCATCGATTAGGGTTTGATGTTTAGGATGGCTAGGAGAGGGGAGGGAAGGAACAGGCTCAGAGACTTCTTTCTATGTTCACTCCCAGTGGCATTCATCATGGCCTTGTCTCTTTACGTTCTAGTTTCCTTCATCTTGTTTCGATTCTACACTCCTCAGATCACTTCATCCTTTGGTTCGTTCTTTCTTGATCCTTTCTTTGTATTTGTTTTATATATATCTCACATTGATGCTATAAAACGTTTCAGATGCTAAAGAGAGTAACTTCAACGACAAGGTAAATCTATCAACTTCACTGCATTGTGTGTACTTTTGAATTGAGATCACCATGTGTTGGATGATTCGTTTCAGGATCTTGACTGGAGAGTAAGGGCGGGTTTGAAATCTTTTCCATCTCTTTTCTCTAAAGAGGTAAGTGTCTCTTTTGTCTTTTGAGTTTTTCTCTTTTTGTGTTTGCTAAAAAGTACTGTTTGACACAGATGCTTGATGCTCTCAATGGTACTATTACTGCATCCGAAACGAATCCTCTGAGCATCGAAGCAATCAAGAAGAAACAACCTTCTTTGTCATGGAGAGTAGAGGACGAAGTTGAGAGTTCTGAGGTGGATATGAACTTATTTCATAACGCTTTTGTTATGTCATCAGAAGTTTACTGATCACGCTTTTGTTATTATCTTCACTTATCGTTTTAAAGGGAAAAGAGAAGCAAATGGCTGGTCATGGGACTTGGATAAGAGAAGGAGGCCAAGTGTTCAACGATACACCAGAGATGTTGTATAAAAGGGTAACTTCCCATCTTTCTTTTTTACACCCTTAACACTTGCGTGATTCTTTAGTCTGATTCTTGTGTTGTTGTTGAAGAGGAATGAGACAGGAAAGAAGAGAGAAACGAGGAGAAGCGCTGATGAATCATGAGAATCTGGAAGCGCTTGAGAAGGAAGCCATCCAACGTTCCATGTCCGTTGATACTGTAGCAATAGGAAACTACAGCATTTGGAGAAATGATTATCACAAGAGCAAGGTCTTTGAAGATCTGTTACGTCTGAGGAAAGATCAAATCATTATGATACGAGTTTACACTACTCTTGCGAAGAGGACTAACAATCTTGCCTTGCACAAAGAACTAGAAACACAGCTAGCTAAAGTAGCATTGATGGAGGAAGAAGAAGAATCAATTAGTATTGATCAACAGGAGAGGTAATGTCATGACTCATGAGCTATAACTATACTGTTCTTAAGATAGTAATAGTTTTATTCTTCTGTTAGCAGAGTTCTTGATACCATAAGAGAGATGGGACAGCTTTTGGGTAGATCAAGGGAGAAGCTATATGATTGCAACTTGGTGACAAATAAGCTGAGAGCAATGCTACAAATAGCTGAAGAAGAACTCTTGCACACGCAAACTCATTCTACTTTCTTGAATCAGCTGGCTACTAAGTCAATACCAGATGCTATCCATTGCTTGACCATGCGCTTGAATCTAGAGTATTCTCTCCTTCCAGCACCTATGAGACATTTCCCAAGAATGGAGAACTTGGAGAGCCCTAATCTCTACCACTACGCTCTCTTCTCTGATAATGTATTGGCTGCATCAGTTGTCATCAACTCTACAGTCACTAACGCACAGGATCCGTCACTGCATGTTTTCCACCTTGTGACTGATAAACTCAATTTTGGAGCAATGAGTATGTTTTTTCTGGTAAACCCTCCTGGAGAAGCAACCATTCACGTTCAAAGGTTCGAAGATTTCGCTTGGCTGAACTCATCTTACTCTCCAGTTCTGAGACAGCTCGAGTCAGAAGCCTTGAAGAAGTTTTATTTCAAGACAGAGAGGTCTGAGTCTGCTGAATCAGGCGCAGAAAGTCTCAAGTACCGGTACCCTAAGTACCTCTCCATGCTAAACCACTTGAGGTTCTACATCCCCAAGATCTTCCCAAAGTTGGATAAGATCCTGTTTCTTGACGATGATGTGGTTGTTCAGAAGGATCTAGCTCCCTTGTGGTCGGTAAATCTCAAAGGGAAAGTGAATGGTGCAGTGGAGACCTGTGGTGAAACTTTCCATCGCTTAAAGAGTTACTTAAACTTCAGTGATCAACACGTTTCAGAGAACTTTGATCCGGAATACTGCGGATGGGCTTATGGGATGAACATCTTTGACCTTAAAGAGTGGAGAAAGAAGAACATCACAGAGACTTATCACTTTTGGCAGAACCTGGTTAGTTCTTTCTTCCTTGACTTATTATTTATTCAATCTCCAAGTGTAGATTAAGTTGTTGAAATGGATTTGTTTGTGTTGTCTTGTCTTGCAGAATGAAAACAGGACGCTATGGAAACTTGGAACATTGCCACCGGGGCTTATAACGTTCTACAATCTGACTCTACCGCTTCAGAAGAAATGGCACTTACTTGGATTGGGTTATAACAGAGAGATCGATGTGAAGAAGATTGAGAGATCAGCAGTTATACATTTCAATGGACACTCGAAGCCGTGGACAGAGCTTGGGATAAGCAAGTATCAGCCTTATTGGACAAAGTACACCAACTTGGATCATCCTTACATCTCTAGTTGCAGGCTGTTCAAGTGAAGAAGATAAGAGAAGAGGATCTCGTTAGGTATATAAATAACACATACATGTGATGTAAATACTAAATAGTCATGTTGTATATAAGATGAATACTTGAGAGTGATTGATGGAAGTGAGCCAGTAACAGAACAATGCCTGCGCAAACATTCATTGCTTATTATTACCAACATCAAAGAGTTAATAGAGGAGTAAGTAATATTTTTACTTTTTCAATGCCTATCAGAATTCATAACCACAACACTCTAGAAACCTACTCAAAAATCAGAACAAAGCTCAAAAGTGGCAACTGAAAAAGCTAGGTAACACTTCATCATCAATAGTTTCAAAAAAATGATTATATATGAAACGTGAAGGTGTTTTAAGCCATGGCCATCAACAATGACAAACTCACAAAGGGTCCTCACATATACACAAAGAGCAAGTTAGACAAGGACCTTAGGGCCCATCTCTTGTTTTAACTCTGGTTGTGGCCACAGAAGCTGAACATGATAGATAAATATCACAATTTGCAAAAGAGGCATATTTTAATCACAATTTGATCCTGCTTCAAAAACCAATCTAGTAACTTTATCTGATACTTATTTTTACATGCTGCGGGAATCATATTAAATTTGAAAACCATGTATTGAAAAAGATATAAAAAATTACTATATTTGAAAAAATTTAGACAAGAAGCCTGAGCTTTAGTTTAATTTAGTCAGGTTTTCAAGAAGAAGAAGCTGCTTGAAAACCTGCCGTTTGATGATGGTTGTGAATGTTCCCTGTTTGCTTTTTTTTTTTTTTTTTTTTGGTTTGTCAACTTTCCTTTCTTTTATGGCAAAAGTCATGCGAGAATGAATGATGATGAATGTTTGTCTGAGACTTTTTAAAATCAATATCATCACTTGGTACTCTCTATTAGAAGGAAAACTTGAAATCAAAAACAATGGTGACAAATACATCAAATGAAACTTAACATTTCCTTCCACAACCATATACAAAACAGATTACAATATACATTATACTACTGCAACACATAAGAGTAAGACAATCTTCTTCTTGCCTCTTGGTTCAGAGAAGTCAAACATCATACATAAATCAAACGCCACACACTGTATAGTCCTTATCTGAGCTAGCCGCCAGCTTCAACCATCAAAAGCCAGACTGTATGGGTCCCACCGTATCTGAGCAATAACACAAACAAACAAACAGAGAGAGAGAAGAGAGGTGACAAAATAACATGACAAGAGTTGGTTTCTCTGCCATTTGAACATAGAGGGATAAATGAAAAAGAGCTCCTAGATAACTTACACTCACAAAATCAACAGAGAAGAGCTGATAAAGCCGCCAACAAAGAAGGATCAAAACCCCAAAACAGCCCCATCATCGAGCAAAGCAAACGCATCCACCACAGCATCTGAAACAACAAAAACCACAAGTACATCGATCACATGGAACAAACCATCGACAAAATCTAGAAACCAAAAAAACAAAGCCAAAGAAAAAAAAAAAAAAAAACAGGGGAAATTTTATAATGGCAAGACCGATTTGGAGTAAGCTTTAGTGATCATAAGTGTTAGAAACAGATAAAACATACTTTACATCTAACCATCTCATGAGACAGGATATCTGCTCAAATGTTAATCACAAATGTACACATATAAGTTTCCTCACCATCAAATCAAGTTGTAAATAACAAGACCGATTTGGAGTAAGCTAAGTGATATCATAAGTGTTAGAAACAAATAAACATACTAACTCTAACGGACTCGTCAACAACAGTAGGGGACATATTCTGCTCAAAATGTTATCTCACTAATTTACACACAAGTTTCCTCACCATCAAAATCATGCATTTTATAAAAATTTCCCCTTCAAAACCTTTGAAAACGTTTTTTTTTTTGTAAAAAGGTTACTAAGTAAAGAAGAACACCTGATAAACCAATAAAGAACGAGCAAGGCATCGTCCATGGCATGGCTGAGATCAATCAATAATCATCCGTGTGAAAAGTGAAGAGTGAAAACACTGGAAAAAAAAATAACTTTTGCAGAGAAAAAAAAAGAATTAAGGACAGAAGATAAGGTAAGATAAAAGATAAGGTTCTGCAAAATAATATAAGAGGAGGTGTTTATTTATAGAAGCCATCCAACGGTCGAAAAAATTAGATTTCCCTTTATTTTTTTTTTGTTTAAACCATATTATTTCCCTTTATTTTTTTTTTGTTTAAACCATATTATTTCCCTTTATTCGATGCTCAAACGGTCACTGACTCCATCTCTTCACCTGTCGATTAAACTGCAAAAGTTAAATTTCGTTTGAAATAACTCAGTCAACAAACTACAACACCAAGTTCTAGCATTTATCATATCCTAATGGGCCTCAAGGCCCAATCGTTACTTTAGCTTAACTGGCTGAGAGACATTTTACTTTGACTCTGTTCTTGTAAGAATCACCACCACCCCCCCCAAGTTTTTGGCTTCTTTATAACTCTAAGAAATGACGTCTTGAAATAATAGAATCCAAAGTGAAGTAGCCGCTGATGTATTTATTACGAAGACACAAAAAATTGAAATCACTATATGGACCATGTGCAAATGGTTACACAATTATTTGAATATCATTATGGAAGCAGTACTTAGCTCAAAGGATATAGACATTCTTTATTTCCAGGGCAGCCTCTGGTCGATTCCAAGTCGTACGGATCAAGACCTGAGAGAGAGAGACTAGACTTCGCCTTTCTCTCTACCTCACAGCCGGAGGAGCTATCCAAAACGCACCGTAGCTATAAGCAAACGAGCTTCGTTTAGTGGGCCTTAGTATTGGGCTTTATTGCCCATCTAAAGTGCTCATGCATAACTACCTAAAAACGGCAACTACTTTTACAAACTTGGCGGAAAGCAGAGTTCGTAGAGTTACAAGTTTGTGAAACATCATCTCGTTTGCGTGCTTGTCTTGTCTCTCTAGTTAGTTGAAAAAAAAAAACTGGTAAAGGTCATTACTTTTACCCATGGAAACTAATGATGCGTCTCGTTTTTTTGGGGCTTTTTTTTGAAATCACCACACTTGAGTTGAGCCGGAGCTATCGAAACGCACCGTTTCAACTCTCAGCAAACGAGCTTTATTTAGTGGACCTTAAAAAATACTAAAGTATTGGGCTTTATAGGCCCAACTAAAGTGCTCATGCATACAAAAATCTGTCCTGTCTTGTCCTGTCTTGTCCTGTCCTGTCCCTGTAAAAGCTCATCACTTTAACTCATGGAAGCTAATGATGCGTCTCCTTGTCTCGTTCAATAGAAATAATATTTATTTTGGCTCAACGGTTAGAATTTTCTTGGGTCCTGGGAGAGGCAACGGCATGTTTCTCCGTCTTATTAATCAGATATCCTTTTTATTTATTCATGTTACTTCTCCAGAGATGGAATGAGTGAAGTTTATTTCGTCAGTCTGCTCGGTTACAGTGTTGTACACCACACTGAAGATTAGCTCCATCCATCTCTACACCGGTAAGCTTTTGTGCTTCTCTATTTGATTTCATGCTTCTCTATCTCTCTCACCTGTTAATGAAAAAATAGTGAGAACTAAAGGTCCTTCCTTTTTTATAATCTTTCTTCTGCATATGAATAAGAACATAACAAGCAAGCAAGCAGCAATGGAAACACCTAGCAAGCAGTAATGGAGAATGTACCTGTAGTAGATGAAAGCGACCCTCCTCTTGTAAGTGTCAAAAAAAACTCAGACTCCCTAGAGAGTAACAACATTCTAGTTTCAGCTTCTTGAGACAATAACTGTTTTTGGAATTTCTTTGCAGAAGGAGATTAAGATAATCAGAGGCAAATGTGTTCTCTCCTCTGCATCTCATCCGAGGGAAACATACAAACACTACTTCTACCATCAGTTTTAAGGTGTGAAATTCTCTTCTTTCTGATTTTCTTTTTCAAATGTTTTTTTTTTCAAAAAGTTTTTTTTTAAGGGGGAAAGAGATTTTATATTACTGGATCGATAGATACTTTGTACATCCATAATGTGAAAACAAGTAAGATTGTAGCGTCCAGTCATAGATCGTTAGAGATCGTTATGTTTCATTTGACTCTACACTTATGATTTACTTAGTCCACTCAGGATCAATCCGGTAATTAAATCATCTTTTTCTCTATTTTAAAAACTTTTTTGGGGGGGAAATTCTATATTATTAGATTGGTAGACACTAAATTCATAATGTGTAAATAAATAAAATGCAACGTCCAGTTAGTACGTCCGTCATTATGTCGGATTGTCGGTTAGCGATAGTTAAGTTTCTTTTACCTTAACACACTTGTGATCATTTAGTCACTCAAAATCAGTTTGGTAATTAAGAATTTCCCCATTCGTATTTTTTAATGGTTTTTTCAAATCTTTTGCTTGCTTGTTGGTTTGTTTGTGTGTTTCTTGTTTTTTTTTTCGTGTATGTCAAGTTAGGAATCAGTGATGCTGTGCTATGGAACTTGACGTTGAAGGGCTTACTGGATATGTGTTTTTAAAAAAGATGCTGTCGGGTTTTTACAAGAGAACAAGGTAAACAACAACGCTAATAGCAAAGATTTTTTGTAAGTTGGGTTTGGTCTTTACAGTTGATTATTGTTGCAGTTTCCATGGAGATCCTTACAAGTACAACAACACGTTACCGCCACTTCCAGCACAAAGGAACCTAACGTCACCGCCTCCTACACTCTATCCGCATCACTTCCAGCTTTAATTACTATAAGTAAGCCTTAAACTTATCCCTTCTAACACACTTCCATGTTAGAGAGTTTCACAGCATTTTCTTGAGAAACAAGATAGGAAACTAAAAATTTACCTGAATGAAATCACCACAGTTGAGCTGAGCTGAGGCAACTCCAAGTCCTAGGGATCAAGACCAAAACGCACCGGTTCAGCTCTCAGCAAACAAGCTTCGTTTAGTGGGCCTTGAAAACCTAGTAACGTATTGGGCTATAAAGGCCCAATGTAGGGTCATGCATAATAGTATAACTACCTAAAAACGGTTACAAACTTTTGCGGAAAGCAGAGTTCGTAGAGTTGCAAGTTTGTGAAACATCATTTCATTTGCGTGCTTGTCCCCTCTAGTTAGTTCAAAAAATATTCTGGTAAAGCTCATTACTTTAACCCATGAAAGCCAATGATGTGTCTCCTTGTCTCGTTTTGGGGGTTTTTATATTTCTTACTGTTCATCTCTCTGTGCTCTGTCTTAGCTTATGCTTAGATGGGAAGACATTTTGCTTTTACTGTTCTGTCTATCTCTTTAACTCTAGAAATGACGTCTGCTCTCCGTAGCTTCTCAAGGAGAAACCTTTCTCCAAAATGGTTCTGCAAGACCTCCTCCACAAGAAGCCCTCTTGTTCTTCATCATGTCAAAGATTATACTAAGCCCACTTTGTCGGATTCAAGTCTTCTTGCTCGTAGCTTTCACAGGCAAGTGTTCTTTGAAGATAGAAATAAAATGTCTCTTGCTCAACCATTAGGTACTTCTGGAGTGTTTCTATGTCCTCTTCTTGCAAACCAGAAGAATCAAGCATCACATTAATGCTTTAGGAGATGTTGTTGACAAACTCACCCCTGTGGAAGCAATGGAAAACTTTTATTCCCCTGTGAACTATGTGCATTATGTGATTAATGGAATCCATGACGTCACCGGCTTCAACGGGTATCTATTTGATTCTATTTGGTTGGTCTTTATGCTTTATACTTGATGATCTTACGGTGATTTGGTTTCTTACTATTTGTGTATATATATATATATAGGTGGATGTCAATTGTTCTTACAGCTTTTCTGGTTAATGGACTCATGTCTCTAGCGGATTTGGAGACAAGCTTGGGAGTTAAAAGTTAGTTTCTTTTCTTTTCTTGTGTGCTTTCTCATTTTTTTGCTTTTGAACCTTTAACTATGTTTTTTTTGTAAATTCAGATTTTGCGTATGAGTATTCAGAAGGTGAGGAGAGTGATGCAGACATGTGATCCTAATCTCTCGCTGAAAACAAAAGATGGGAAGCAAAGTGTACACAAAAGTGAGTTTCCTTGAACAAAACAGTGTGTGGTCTTATGTCTCAAACAATGAATGTCTCTCTCTTTGACGTTGTCTCTGTGGTTAAACTTCTTACATCAGATTTGGAGAATGTTACATGTCTTACCTGCCACTATACCTTCTTGATCTATTTTTCATCACCATCATCTTCATCAATGGGGTAAAAGAGAATGAGTTTTTTTTGTACACATTTTCACTCTTGTCTAGTAACTCACTGTCTATCTTTTAAAACACAGATTAATATCATGGCTAAGAAAATCCCAGGGTTTGCAAATGGTGGAATCTTATGGTTCACTGATCTTTCTACTCTAGACAGCTTCTACATGTTACCTCTAGTGACAGGCTTAACTTTCTGGTTCACATCTAAGGTCTGATAGGTTAAGAAACATATAGTTTGACTCATAATCTAAACTAACTTTGACATGTTGTTTTTTGATAGCTCCCCACCATAAGCCTGACAAAGATTATATCAAGAATGAAGGAACTCCCTTTGTATTGCATTTTCTTCATTGTGGTTCAAGCTGCATATAAATATGAACCAGTAATGCTATGCTCTCAGAGCTTTGATCTTTACCATTGTCTTGAATCATGTGGCTAGTCACAATTTTATGGGTTTTTTTTCTTCTGTGCAGGCAGTGTACTGTTACTTGATCACATATAAATTATCTCTATACACATTACACCTGAGTAAGTCCATCATCTCTTCTCTTTCTCACACTGTCTTTCTTGTTCCGTCTATAACATTAAACTCTTTTCTTTTTACTCAAATAGTGTGTCGATCTAAGCAGATTGCAAAGTTGAGCAAGTCACTGGGGGTGCCATATGTTCCAGTAGCGTCCTCTGATCAGGAAAGGATCATGGCGAGAGCGCTAAGTGTTATGAGGGAGTTTATAGACATGGTGAAGAAAAAGAAAGACAAGAAGTGAATCTTCTTTTGCTTCCACGGCCTCTCTGCCTTAATCTTCAAATCAAAGCTACTTTAATACTATGTATTCATGTACAACTTGTTTTCGTATTCTGAACCTATCTCTTAGGGCAGACTTGACTTTAAAACACCAATCTATCTAGTTTTCCATGCATGGTACTTGTCTATCCCATGTGCAAAATAATTGCAGTGTAAGCACAATAAAGAAACTGTTTACATAATTATTTGAGATCACTATGGACATTCCTTATTTCTCTATGTACACAACATTAGGTTTCATCCATAGGAAACTCAGGATCAGCTGGCTTCTGAGGCAACAAAGATAGCATATGAGGAAGCCTAGATTTGCGTGCTGCTGCATTCGCCTTTAGATTCCTCAGAGCATGAGAAGCAAACCTGGACGCATAAATGGCAGCGCCTAAGTTAAGCTTATTGCCTCCTGAATCATCGGTCTGAAGAGAGTATTGTAGTTTTTCTTCTTCTTCACGTAAAGCCCTTGAGAGCTTCCTTCTACAATGTCTCTTCCATGCTGCTTGTATAAAACATGCTGCCCATGTCTGCCACTGCACCGAATAATACCTGGAAAAATACACGTTATTCAGGATTATTACATTGAAGGTTTCTTGAGAAACAAGTTATCTCTAATAGGAAGTCTTGCCTGAACTGGTGTCGGAGTTGCTTGCTATGGAGGAGACGATACTGAGCAGCAACAAATTTGAGATCATCAGCACAGAGGACAAAGCCTTCAACTTCTGTCTGAGCTTGAACGGTTCTACTTGAGGTAGGCAAGTGAGAAGTGTTGGGATCTAGTGCCCAAGTGAGAAGATCTCCACAGAAATCACCAGCACTCAATGGAACAGAATTGAAGAATCCACTTTTGCCACCATAAGTCGTTGTGCTTGTTAGATGTCCTCTCATTATAAACACCATGTCTTCAACCGGTTCACCTTCACGCACAATGTAACTCTTCTCCGTGTAAAGAACTGTTTTCAAACGAGCACAAAGTGCATCTAGTAACCTATCATCCATGGCTTGAAACCAATGCACCTGAAAACAAAGGACCAGTATGTAGTGATACTCGTAACATATACTAAAATCAATTGACGATAAGTAGATTAGTTCAAGTTCCTTATATATTACTCATGTCCAGTCGAAACTCCTAATATAGAAGTTTATATTCTCAAAAGATAAACCAGTTAAGGTTACCTTTTTGAGGAGATTTAAACAAAGATGGCGTTTAATGTCCTTTCTGAGATCTTTTGGAAGACTAGAGAGAAGAGCTTCTTCCTCAACTCCTCTGGTCTCTTGCCATTTATACTGTTCGTATTTACGTATACGTTTTCTCAGATCGTCTGGTAACATACGGTGAGACATCCACTGCTCTGCATCTCTCCTCTTCACTCTCATTTCCTCAACTCTTACTGTAGTTGATTGCAAATATTTCTACAAAGTGAACATGTATATGTCTAAGAAACAAAGAATATTGATCTTTGTTTAAATGCTTGATGCTCAAAGAAGAGTTACCTGCATGTTTCCTATGAGAAGAGCAAACAAGACTAGTCCAGAGATACAAATGATGATGGCGAAAATGATCTCTCCTTCAAAGGCACTTGTCTTCAAGTTTTGCCCCAGAGCACTATTCACAAAAAAGAGAAACAAGATTTGTATATCTACGTTTGTTAGCACATACCTATAGTCCAAAATGTAGTTATTATAACGTTATGAAACTCACTAGAGAGTAACGTAGATGAGAGTATAAATGTTACAAACCTAAGATTGCGAAGACCCCACCAAAAACAAAAGAAAAACTTCTTAGAGAAGTCCATTGACTCCACAACTCCAGACTGCAACGCCTCAGCGAATATACCAAAGTTGAAAACCGTCGAGTTTTGTATCTCCTCAGGATCCATCAACGGGCAAGAACCTACTAGAAACTGTCTATTGTCTTCACCGGCTGAACAGTACAAGTTCGAATGAACACATCCCTTTATATTAGCACATGTTTCACGCCAACATCTATCTTTCCTTTCTATAGATATCAAGTACCAAAACGATCCAAAGACATGGCTAGCTAACATGTAGAGGAACAGGTTTAAAGCAGCTCCAGCCCAAGCGGTTTCAGTTACCAAACCGGAGGTTCTTGTTACTTCTTTAAAAAGTGGATAGATCCTTGCAATCCTCGGAACATATTGACAAAAGATTACCCATTTTAACAGCTCTTTTGTTACTAGTGAAGCAGGTCGACTCATCGTTGGAACAATAGCTAGAACAACTACCTGTAAACGTTCAATATGTTTTAGATTCAACCAACATCTTGACGTAAGATTTGAGAGAGTAACTATACATACCTGAGGAATAGGGAGAATCGAAAGAACATCGATAATAAAGTATGACTTGAGGTATCTCATAGCGATTTTTTTAGGACTCTCAATAAGCTCTCCTCTTCCAAAACCACGTGAAGAAGGTGCAATGAAGCCAGTATGAAACTGAAACAACATGTGAACCACATAGAAAGCGTCTATGAAAGTGCGGAAAACACAAGCCACTGCCTCCAGTTTCTTGTCTAGGCTAAGACAGAATCTGTCTGGATTCACCACGGGGATATAGAAAAACAGAGGATCAAATGCTAACGCTACAACACATAGGAGCAAGAAAATCTTGTTCCAGTTTTGGAGATAAGAGTCGTTAGGGTTCATCACTCTTAATATCTTCTTCTTGTTCTCATTCTTCTTTGGAGAATGAAACGTTAATGGCTGCTGCTTAAAGGTTCTGATCTTCTCTGAGCCCTTCTCAAAGCTACGTCTAACTGTTTTCTTTATAACTGAAGTTACTGATGGTCTAGTAGGTCTGGTCCAAGAATCTTCATTTTCAGTAAACCTGTCACAAAAATATTAAAATCAAGATTGTTACATTGAACTTTTAATTAACAAGAATAACAACAAATCCAACTGATACAAACTTTACAAACTTGTTTCTTTGGAGATTCATCATCTCCATGTACTCTTTGTCTTCTTCTTCCACAAGACTCTCAAACCTGTGAAAAATAAATAAATATATTATCCATTTTTCTTTGGATATTACCACGTTTGTTAAACTCCAGTAAATACTAAAGACTCTCTACAATAAAAACAGAGTAATTTGACCAAATATAAGCAAGAAAAGAAGCTCCAAGATAGAAGCAAGCAAACCTTGATTAAAGAGAAGGATCTACAGTGTTTTTTCCACTGGTTCTTGGAGGATAAGCTTAAAAAAGAGAAATATATCAAAAAAGAAGAAAGATAACATATATTTCCTGAAATGGAAGGAAGGAAAGAGAAGGGGTTGAGGATAATGATGGTTCTAATGTCGAGGTGATGATGATATAGTAGTACTAGTTTGAGTTTTATGCAGAGTTATACATTGTTGAAAACTAAAGAGATGAAGAAGATACGAGTCTGGATGTGGAACACATAGAAATGACAGAGGTATATAATAGTAATAAATTTTAGAAAATGAGAAGATGAGCTAACTTTTGACGAAGACTGAGTCAGTCAACCCCCAGAAAACAAAAATCAATTCCAAAGTTTGTTTTTTCTTGAGACGAATAAAGAAATTATTCATACTTGTAGAGCAAATTAATATCATATCTATATATAGTATGATCATTATTTACGTAGTTATTGTGTCTTGATGTACACACACCAACTCATAATTGTTTTGGACGTACAACACATGACGAGCCATGATGATGAATTAACTATAGTACTATAGTACTACTCTCTAGTTTTCTATTTTGTTTATTGCATTCTGTGGACGTTTTTGTTATGTCTTTTTAGTCTTGGTCGTGGGATTAATTTTATGAAACACTTGTATCTGAATTCTTGAATCCGCAAATGTTGATTAGTCTAGTCTACCTATAATATGCCAAGAAAGATCCAATTATTTTTCTATTACAATCAGCAATTATTTTAAACTCTTTGGGGAGACTTTTCAATTGTTTTTTTGGGGGGGGGGGGGGGTTAAGTGATAAGTCATTTTCTTCTCCAAAAATACAAGGCTAGTAAAGAGGAAAGAGATGAGATACTCGGTCATGATTACTGAGACATACTGTATATTATACAACGATTTGGTCTCTACTTGCTTACACATTCTCAAAATAAAAAAGGTGCAAATACAGCTTAAAACTGACCACTACTAACCAATTAAACTATGTCTAGTTTATTAGCCTTAAAAGGAGGAATAAAGAGTTCATGAAACCCTATGATTCATTTTAGAGGTTTTCTATAAATGCTGAAACGCCAGGAACCAGTAACTCCTTGCTTGCTTGCTATTGATCAGGTATCATGGCTTGATTAAGACTTGAGATTACAGGAACTAAGGCTTGTCTTCATCTGACTGAGGACATGAAGGCCCTGGGATCGAATCCACCAAGAATTCCTCTATAAAATACAGTGGGAAACGAAGAAGATTGGTGAGTGACTACATAATGATCACAGAACATGAAGCTTTAATAAGCAATCCATGTTTGAAACTTTTCATGTTCAAACCACTCTTACAAGGATGATGATCCTTAATTTGACATGGAAGAATGAAAGAAGCAGACTGAGATTTGATATGTTTACCTATGTCTTCTTGTTCTGGAGAATCGAGTAAAATCTCTGAATCAGATGGAAGAAATGGGGAACCAGGATAGTTTCCTAAGGCTCCTAGATCTGGAAATTACAAGATCACCATTATCAGACACTTAACACCAATGCTGTGCAAGCATTCTAGGGAGTGTATAGACTATGTTTCTATAGAAAGAACATACCTCCAAGATTTGACAAATCTGCAGTGAGATCAGAGAGGCTAAAGTTCCAAGGAATCTGATCAAATGGCCTTAGATTGTCTCTGGAATTTCCAACTCCTCCATCTGGTCCAAGCTGTAACCCCACTGAAGTCCCCACATCAGATGTGAAAGCAGAATCAAGAGCTGACGTGTCCATTCCCATGCCTGACATGTCTGAAGCAGCAAAAGGGAAGTGTCCGCTTGACGCCACAGAAGTTGGACTCACTGGCATCTCCGACACTGATGACATACCATTGTTTGGTGGAATCATTGGAGTTGGATCAGCCGCAGTTGTATCTATTACCATACTACATCAAGCACCAGAAACAACAATGATGAATCAGAAACAAAGACTTGCTAAGACTGAAGCAAGAGTATAAGTTAATGTCTAACTGGAAACTTGGTTCTTACTCATTCCCTGAGTTCATCCTCATTGGTTGGAAATTCCCAGGTGCAGGGACTCCATTAACCACGTGACAGCTTGACATTCCACAACCCATTGGATCAAGATGGGGATGACCTGGAGCATGCATTTGAGGATGTTGTAGTACTGGATATCCCATGGGCATGTTGGTAACTGCGGTGCAAACTTGTAGTGTTAAATAATAGTGAAACCCAAACAATAAAGATGCTTTGCAAATTGAACCATCTGTACTTGAAATCTCAAATGATACTTGATAATTGTATATGTTAATCTATTCTAGGTCTCTCTCTTGTTGTGTCAACTTCCTTTTTAGCAAAGCAATAAGATATAAAAGAACAAGACGTTTGCAAGTGATAGAAGGAGTCAAACTTACCAGGTCCCATGGGATGAATCCCGTTCTGCATTGGGACTAGCGGAACTTTTGGATGTACAGGATACTTCATGAGGTGATACTGGTGCTCAAGCAAATGATTGAATACAATTATCTGCTTCTTCAGTTTAAGCCTAATATAATACGCTCTGAAAAAATCCGCATTTTCTTCTTCCAGTTTCTGCCATACTAAACTCAACAAGAAAGTTTTCAGAAATGGGCAAGTTACTTTCATAATAGCATAAAGAGACATCGAACAACGACAAGACCTTACCTAAAGTTGTAAATCCAGGGTCAATTCTTGCACGGGTCAAGAGGGTCTTCACGACCTCATCTCTGTTCATGTACAACTGAAGACACCTTTCTATCAAATTTTGGACCTACATCAATCATTTTAAAAGTATAAACGGTAGAAACTTGCAATGAGGTCACATGAACCGACACACACACACAAGTACATATAAGAGAAGGTCTTACAAGTTCAATATCCTGCCTTGAAACTTTCCTACCGTCATTACTTGAGGCTGAGACAGACCCAGAATCTTGTATAGGAGCTTCTAATGACTGGTTATTTTTCTGCTCGCCTTGGGACTCATGTGAAACTTGTGTAGAAGACTGCAACTCCTGTGTGCTCTGCAATCCCATTAAAACTATTCTCTTATTTTATTCAGTTTTTTTGTAAATCCAAGCATTTATACCAATGCTGAAGTAGCTACAACTTTCACAGTCAACCATACCAGATATACTACGGATGGATCCAATACTTTGCTAAAATGAAATTTATATCATGGTCCAACTTCCTATATAAGTAAGCATTGACCTGGTCCTCAGATTTTATTATCGTTTAGAGACAGCAAATAAGCTTTCAATTAGGAAACATCTCAAAAGTAGGAAATATCAAAATCGAGAAAGTTGCAAAACTGTTCAACAGAGAATACACTAAAGACAAAGAAACATTATAACAGGAAGAAAAAAAGAAGGTGGTAGACGAACCTGCCCGTTCTTCATTGGAGCTAAATGTGACTATTCAGTGACAACTATTCTCCTTAACAATGTTCACTGGGCACGCATGTTTCTCTTGTTTTTTGACCAAAATACAAACCTGTATTGACATAAACTGTTTAGTTAAGTCTCAACATGTAAGAAATGAAAGATTAAAAAAAAAGCATCTTTGATACTGCAAATGATAAGAAGCATGAAAAGGTGAGTTCTTTTAACAGTGTTTAATAGTAATCTAAATGCCAATTAGGCACACTCCCTTATCCTTCATTAAAAAAAAAACTATTCTCCTTAACAATGTTCACAACAAGCAAATGTGTTTTGACCAAATACAAACCTGGATTGATATAAACTATATAGTTAATTCAGTATCTCATAAAAGAATGATTAAAAAAGAACGCATCTTTGACACTACTAATGATAAGGAGCATGGAAAAGTGAGTTATTAAGCATTGTTTAATAAGGAATCTAGATGCCAATTAGGCACACCCACACACTACAGAATCTAAGTAAATAATAAAATATTACATACAGTCACCACAGATAAACCTAATAGCTTCAAAGTATAAAGTTCTATAAGTACACACAAAAAAACAAAAACACAAAGTCTCTTGCTTTTAGAATCATAGATTACTCAAATAAAGAATGAAACTTTACTATTCATAATAGCAAATCGCAATCTGTAGTTAGTGTGAATCTAAACCCTAATAGATTGTTACCACTTCTGCAAAGACAAAAGCATACAAGACAAAGCATGATGTTCAAATATGAAAATTGTGAATCTAAGAAACCAAACAGATCTAATAAGAGTTGCTGATATTCTCAGCGATTTGTTTGTTTCTTGTTTTGATACCTAAAACAAATCTATGAACAGACAAACAAACACGACCAACATCATCCACAAGAACCAAAGTCTTCCCCTCACCTTAATTCACAGAAGTGGTACACTTCCAACACAGGTTTTCTCGACGAATTTGTTAGGAAAGAAAATCAAAATACGAACAAGTTCTATCGAAGATTTAAGAGGATACAACGAAATCTGAACCAGATTTAGACCTAACGAAGAGGAGTTGAGTCGGAGAAGTTCGTTTCGAACAAAGATCTAGGCGTATGTAACGAGAAGGAGAGAAGATAAAGAAGAAACATCAAAGAGAAAGAGATTTAGCTACGCCATTACTGATAAGCTGGAGCCTTAAGGAGAAGAAGGAAGGAAGCAGTAGATGAAGAAGAAGAAGAGAACCGCGAGGGAGAAAGGGAAAAGAGAATCTCACCATAATTAATTTCATTTATAATACTCTTATCATTATTTACTTCACTAATTAGTAATTAATTACTACTGTCTTTTTAGTTTTTTACTAGCTTTAAATAGTCAGTGAAAATTTTTACTAGAAAAAAATTACAGCTTCGTTAGTCGTAGCTTGGCTCGGCTTCGCTGACGAAAGATTGTAATTATAAATTTACTGTTTGTTGTAAGTTGTAACACTGCGTGTGAATTATAAGAAAACAAATTATCGTTTGTACCGGTGAAATTAGCCCAATACTCTTCACAGCAGGCAGTGTGTCTCACATTACTCGAGATAAATTTTATGAAATTATGCATCTTAAGTTTTTTTTTTAAATGCATCTTAAGTTTTTTTTTTTAAATGCATCTTAAGTTTTTTTTTTAAATGCATCTCATTCCAATTTTAACTGAGTAATATTTATACTAAGAAATGAAAAATGTAAAACAGCTGCTAAGTTAGTGAGGTGTTGGATGTTACGAGATGGCATGGACCTCCCCAGTGTACTCTCAGTCTCCGGGAATAGCATCTCTTTCTTTCTCTGTTTTTATTATTATCTCTTTAGGACCACTTTTTATTATTTTTTGTATTTTTCTAAAATGTTGAAAATAATAAGAAGTATATATCATACCATACACAAGATCCCTTGATTGCGAGCTTATGGTTTTATTTTCTTTTTATTTGTTTCTAAATGATATACAGACATGCATGTCCACGTTATGTTTAAATAGTTGTCTTCACCTATGTTTTTATGTCATTATACATATGCTATCATAAAGTATCCCCTTTTCACTAGTGGGTGCTCTTATAAACTTACAATTAAGAGATTTAATTATATTTATATATTAACTCTGGAGATACTAAATATGTGCTTACTTATGAATAAAAAATAGCATGTGCAGAACTTTAGTTTCCAGTATAGATATAGGTAGATAATTTCAAATCCAGAACTTTGGCTATATCTTAATTTTCCCAAAACGATAGTATTTAACTTTTGAAACGTTTCAAAATAATTTGTAGTCTTGTGAAGACACTTATTGCTTGTAACTTGTGACTTTGTAGTTATCAGCAAGTCGGTATTAATTGTTTTTGGCATTTCTACAATGAAAATTGAATTATTATTAATTCTAATAGTTTTGTTGCAAGCTGAGTAATTTACAACTTAAGCCGGCTCAAGAGCCGTCACGAGCCACGCACTTGACCCACGTGAAACCCAATTAAAAAAATAACAGTGACTTGTTTATTAAAAACGCATGAATTTAATGAAACAGACACATTCGTTCACCAATTACGTTCAGTTCCATTAATCCGCTGGACCCACCAATTACAAATTAAGTTTCGTCACGGAAAGTTTTTATTTTGCTCCAGGTGATGAGCCATTAAAAACAAGACACGTGTAATAGTTTGCCGGAGAAGTTAACGTCGGAGAAGCTGGCCGCCGCGTGGCAAATAGATGCTGACAAACTCGGAAGAGAGCGGTCATTGACACGTGGCAGTAATGGAGAGGAAGAGCGTGGAGTATGCTTGACCATTTATCGCCTTGGGATTTGAGGCTTTTAAAGGGGTAAAATTGGTAACACAAGTCAACACTGAGATAATTTTTTCCCTTTACGTAAACGGAGTCTGTGTTAATTCTCATAACCACGTAAACACTTCTTTAAACCGATCAAATTTAATAATTAAAGATTAGCTGATTGATAAGTTTATGGTTTAAACACTTGAGCAATGTTATTATAGAGACATAAGTCTTTTCCAACACTTGGCATATTCTTGACTAATATTACATACAATAATGCACGAGAAAACTATAATATAGCAATCTTATGATATCGATCGTAAGGTACTCAGGGGCGGACCCAGCCAGGAATTTAACTGGGGTGAGATAAAAAAAAATTTGATCTAATTGCAAAAAAATCAAGTAAGGAGAGATTAAAAGGGGAATCGAACCCGTATTAATGGGGTCAATGATATTCCTTTTAAACCACTGAACCACAACTACTCACTGAGAATAGCTTACAAATTTTAGTTTTTATTATTTAACTGGGTTCAGTTGAACCCACATTTCATCAAGTAGGTCCGCCTTTGAAGGTACTCGTTGCTATAACACTGTGAGGTACCGTTTACATTTTATTTTTACGTCCCCAGTTCCCACTTATGTTGTTGTTGGAGACTTATATGATATAAATTGGCATGCATGGGCATGATGGAACCTGAAAATAATGGAGGCAAAAGGTAGGAACCGATAGAGAGGACCTTCTAGATAAAGTTTTGTCCTGTCTACAGAGTATGCACCTTAACAAAGACAACTCAAACTAATAGGCATCCCATTGACGGACCACCAATTTGTTACGTACTCTTATTTTAAAATAAAATCTAAGCAAAGAAACATGTAAATGTCTTTTTTATATCTTGCACTATATATGCAAAGTCTAGTGGATGTCAGTGTCATAATGAGAGACCACCTCCCCTTACCTAAACACTCATGGGCTTTATAGTATGGGCTCAGCTGCACAGAAGGGTCGATAGCACTTTTAAACAAACATAAAGACCCATTTATTTTGAAGGCCGACGTATAACATATAACTTCGTTTAAGGAAAAACCCATATAACTTGTGGCATACAACATTTGCCATAGAACCACAGAGAATACACATCACAAGTTTGGCATGTTTCTGCTTTGGTTATTCAAGTCATCTCTATAATGTTTTAGATCATACATTGAATTGATAGATGTTTATCATAACATATACCAAAAAATCAAGTAGAGCAGCTATTCATTTTATAGACTCATCTCACCTTGGCACTTCATACCTTAATCTTACACGCAATCTGAAAAGAAAAATGAAAAAGCATTTTAATCTCATATATTATTCAAGTCCTTTTGGTTGATTAAATATCATATCATTAGCCCGCACATGTAATAAATATTTGTTGTAAGATACTTGTCTGATTCATGCCTTTTTGGAGTCAATATAATGTGCTTCTTCGTTCCTCATCTCATTCTATTTGGTATAATTCTATACGTGACATAATTCTATAAAGAGATAAAACCCTTTGAAATATATGAATAATGCAGTCGAGATTTGGTTAAATCATATTTATAATCATCATACGAATTGATTGTCAACAGAAAACTAAATTTTGAGAAAATTATAAAAAAAAATATATTGTATTGAAAGAGATATGATAAATTATACGAGATTAATAGTTATACGCATAATTATTTGAAAAGAGAATTAAAAAAAATTATATTGAAAATATGTAAAGAATTTAAATAATTTCTAAAAGTTTTGAATCAATCCACTTATTACCAATTAATTTTTAAGGTAGAAATTCAAATTTTTTATCAAATATATAGTATATGTTTAAATAATTAACAGAATAATTACCGGACCACATCGGACCACGCAAGGGCTCACAAGTCACAACCATACGGTGCTCTACCAACTTTTCACGACACTATTATCAGACCAAAAGAATATATGAAAAATACATAGAGATATGTTCTTGCGAATTAACTGTACTTCTCTTTTTCCTGTGTGTTTTCCTCTCTTGTTTGATTATAATTATACTATTCTTTATTTTGGTGTTTTCTTCCACCAAACTTTCCTCTTATATCAAACTTTCAAATGGAATTTTCTGAGAAATAATTTTGCTTGCAAAATCATCACCAAGGTTATTATTACGTATTGTATTTCAATACCATTGAAACATCTATAAGAATTTTTTCATAGAGCTTTGACAGAGTGATTTTCAAAAGTTTATATTAGTTCATTTTGTAACTAGTAGGGGCATATTCGTCTTTTTCCAAAGTCAAACACAGAGAAGCTCCTTTCTTCACCCAGCTGTCTGTAAACTAAAAAATTTACAACCGCAAGTCAAAGGCTTAAAGAATAGTTTATTAAAATAAATAAATAGAAGTAGTTATGGTTGTATCTGTCATTCTTCTTACTGATGAACGAGACCGTTGAAGCAACATACAGTGCTTGACTACAGTCTGCAGATTCGTTTTCTTCTGCTCGCCGAGTTTAAATTATTTATTTTAAACAGTATATTTGAATAATTGAGTATGATAATAATAACATTAAATAAATAATTATTCTAGGAATTAATCTGACACGCGCAGTTATAAAATAATCTGTTTAGTTTTCAATTCCTTTTCGAGCCCCTCTATCTCACTCTTTCTTTCTTCTTGTCTAAGAAGGCAAATTTTTTGATCTTTTTTTGTTCAGACAAGACGTGAAAAAATGGACAGACGACGGCGAAGACAGAGCAAGGCCAAAGCGTCTTGTTCCGAAGGTGATCAGCTTTTCTATGTTTCTGTGTTTTCTTTGGATTGAGTCTGATGTTTGGATATTTAGGAGAAGTAAGTAGCATCGAATGGGAAGCTGTGAAGATGTCGGAGGAAGAAGAAGATCTCATTTCTCGCATGTATAAACTCGTCGGTGACAGGTAAACTGTTCGTTTCTTTATGTATTTTTATTGCTTCTTCTAGTATTATATTACTGGACCAAAACATGACCATGTCCCCAGCCTCAGTGTTGATTCGGATTGTTTAGCAAAACACATTCTTACTTGGTCTATAAGTGAGACTAGGATCGGACCCGCGCGCCCGCGCGGGAGTTTGTTTTCGATATACTTATAAACATTTCAAAGCACATCAATTTTATTTTCTTTTAACATTTTCATTTGTGTTACTTTAGAAATTTGTTAAAATTGTATTTTTCATTATTGCATTGTGTTATATATTTTTTTATTAGATGTATGTTGGATCAGTTATTATGTAATTTCTCAGTTTAATAATTTAAAGATGGTTTTGATGGAGCGATATAGACTCTGGTGAAAAGAAATAATAAAACTCATTTTATGGTTACAAATATACAAAATTTAATTATTGGGTCAAACAAATTAGTAATAGACTTATTATGAGCATATGTCCATATAAAAGGTGATTTAATTTGTGTTTGAATGTAGGGATAATACCAGTGGCAGAGAATTATAATTTTTTTAGAAAACTAAGGGGTATTTTCTATTTGTACTCCTGTTTTAATAGATTAGATTGTATTTTTTATTATTGCATTGTGTTATATATTTTTTATTGGATGTATGTTAGATCAATTATTATGTAATTTCTCAGTTTAATAATTTAAAGATGGTTTTGATGCAGCGATATAGACTCTGGTGAAAAGAAATAATAAAACTCATTTTATGGTTACAAATATAGAAAATTTAATTATTGGGTCAAACAAATTAGTAATAGGCTTATTATGAGCATATGTCCATATAAGGGGCGATTTAATTTGTGTTTGGATGTAGGGATAATACCATTGGCAGAGAATTGTAATTTTTATGGAAAACTAAGGGGTATTTCCTATTTGTACTCCTGTTTTAATAGATTAGATTGTATTTTTCATTATTGCATTGTGTTATATATTTTTTTATTGGATGTATGTTGGATCAATTATTATGTAATTTCTCAGTTTAATAATTTAAAGATGGTTTTGATGCAGCGATATAGACTCTGATGAAAAGAAATAATAAAAATTATTTTATGGTTACAAATATAGAAAATTTAATTATTGGGTCAAACAAATCAGTAATATGCTTATTATGAGCATATGTCCATATAAGGGGTGATTTAATTTGTGTTTGGATGTAGGAATAATACCAGTGGCAGAAAATTGTAATTTTTATGGAAAACTAAGGGGTATTTCCTATTTGCACTCTTGTTTTAATAGATTAGATTGTCCATTGAATTTTGGTTTGATCAAGATATGTTAAACCATTTTAAAAAGTTTGGTTATGTAAAACTTATTGAATGTTAGTGGTCCATTGTGTGTGTGTGGCGTGTAGGTGGGAATTGATAGCCGGGAGGATTCCGGGACGGACGCCGGAGGAGATTGAAAGATATTGGCTTATGAAACACGGTGTCGTTTTTGCCAACAAACGAAGAGAATTTCTTAGGAGATGATTTTTTTCTTTTATAAAGACTAGGGGTTTGCCGGCGCTACGCGCCGGTTTTGCTAATATTGATATGGTTTAGATATTGTTTTATAGTTTAGAACATTTTTCTACAGTATTTAAGAAAACAAAATACCTATAGATCATATGGATATATATCAATCTGATTGTAGTCTCTACATAGTTATAATAAAAGAAATTTAAGTTTAGATATATGCATGACAATTTGAAAGTGTAATAACTGAATTGTTTATTATTTTATTGAAGATTGTTAACTTTAGTTATGATTTATGATTAATAATAAATGTGCACTTCATCATACAATAATTATATTAAATTAGTGTTTATACATGTATATATATGTATATGTATATATATATATATATATATAATGCTGTGAAAATATTACCTTTTGCTCAGAATATATATATCAACAATTAGATATTATAGTAAACATGCCTAAAATCTTAAATTTGATAAATCTTTGTTAGTTTTTTTTTTGACAAAGGTTTGATAAATCCCTGCTAGTTAGATAAACTGCATTCTTTATTTTCTATTTTGCATCATCATATGGAATCAAATGAACTCTTCTTTTTTTTTTTGTAAATTTTCACACTTATCAGCTTTGTATTTGTTAACCACGACTATTTTTCCGATCTTCCTCTTGTTTTTAATTTTATAGTTTGTTTGCAACATATTAGCCTTATTTGGTTACAAAGTTTGTTGTGACATGGATAGATGTTCCAAGGGATGGAACAAACTATAATACATATTATTGTGAAGAGAAGTCACCGATATCGAATTATTATTGTAGTAAAAAGAATACGTTTTTTTAAACCTTTGGTTTGTTAATCTTAAACTTTCATTATTGTTGGTGTTGATCATCCAACCACTTAATCTCTTTTACTCCTCACAATATATCTTCCTTCTGTTACAAAAGAAAAACATTTGCAAGTTAAATAGTTTTAAAAACTGTTTATTATATTTGTGTGGGTGGATTGGTCTCTTTTCAATGAATACCAGCGCACCGGCTATGTTTTATTTTATTTTTTATGTATTACTACAACTTTGCATATATCTAGGTATTTTTATGGTCGAAGGCCGATAAAATCCCATATGAAGTCTAATTCAAGATCAAAATAAACATATAAATTGATAAATACCATATTTATTTTTTGACTTTTGAAACTAAAGCTTTCATTTTCTTTTTGAAAATTACACTTTGATAACTGGTAAGAAATTTTAATCCTTATTTTCAGTACATTTAAAATTGATATATGTTTGAAATACTTATTAGTATTTTAAAAACAATTAGATAAATTTACTGAAGTATCATTAGGTTTGTCTAACTTTTCAGCTCAAAAACTCAATACAAAATAAATTACACAACGGTATTGTAATTAAGTTTATATTCCTTATAAGAATTATATTCCTTATTCATATAATCTTTTTAATGTCTTCCACTAAGTCAATATTTATTATTTTATTATAAGGTCAATCTAGTATCATAATGTCTTTTATTTGCTATTTTTCCATCCTCTATAGTGACTGTTGTTGCTCAGATAGGACTTGTCTCTATAGGACTTGTCTCTTTTCAATGAATACCAGCGCACCGGCTATGTTTTATTTTATTTTTTATCTATTAGTACAACTTTGCATATATCTAGGTATTTTTATGGTCAAATGCCGATAAAATCCCATATGAAGTCTAATTCAAGATCAAAATAAACATATAAATTGATAAATACAATATTTATTTTTTTGACTTTTGAAACTAAAGCTTTCATTTTCTTTTTGAAAATTACACTTTGATAACTGGTAAGAAATTTTAATCCTTATTTTCAGTACATTTAAAATTGATATATGTTTGAAATACTTATTAGTATTTTAAAAACAATTAGATAAATTTACTGAAGTATCATTAGGTTTGTCTAACTTTTTCAGCTCAAAAACTCAATACAAAATAATTTACACAACGGCATTGTAATTAAGTTTATATTCATTATAAGAATTATATTCCTTATTTATATAATCTTTTTAATGTCTTCCACTAAATCAATATTTATTATTTTATTATAAGGTCAATCTAGTATCATAATGTCTTTTATTTGCTATTCTTCCATCCTCTATAGTGACTGTTGTTGCTCAGATAGTTTAAGCTTTAGGACTTGTTTAAATTTAAAGCAAACATTTGATTCATTTTGCCGCAAATCTCTTTTAGCTTCTCCTTCTTTGGTTCTCAATGCTTTTTTCTGAAATGATTACAATCGCCTTCTCACCTCTTCTCTGTCCTACAACAACAAAAAACACAATTACAGTTACAATAATAATAAATCCAGAAATAGGATTTTTGTAGTACCACAAAGCTAATTACAGTTTTGAAGACGGTGGAGGAAGAGGAATTAAATATAACGTATAGCGAGAAGGTGGGTTGTAGAAATTAATGGGGATACGTTATGACGTTGGTCTCTTAACAGGCGGTGGAAGTTACGGTTTGGTAGAAGACAAAGATAGTGCGCGTCGTATTAGAGTTGTTGGGCTAAGGAGGCTCAAATGAAAATAAGCAGACATGTATATAAAAAAGCCTACGAAGAAACACAAAGTTTAAGTGATGAAGCGGTTTAGTTACAACACTGAGAAGTTAGTTTGTTGAACTTTTTTTAAGTGTCAAGATGTCGGTATCTCTCTGTGGGCTTGGTAATCCATATTCTGTTTTTTAAATAATAGTCCAATATAAGCCAATTACAAAACACAAAGAATAAAGCAAACAAAAAATGATATGGGCCTGAAATTTTAAAATCCAGATAACACACGGTCCAACATGAATTTAAGAGAGGACAGGTGTCATTTTTTCCCCCTATGGAGAAAAAAAAGTCTACTTTATTGTATAAGATTTTATGGTCGGTAACTATTCAAAAAATGAAAAATGGTTTATATTTTTTTTGGGTGTTAGTTGAGATAAAAAGTTGCGTTGTGTTGAAGTTTTTTTTTTGTTGCCTATTTCTCTGTTTACTCTTTAATATTGTCCACTCATTTCCTCATGTTTAATTACTCATTTATTCTAGTGCTAACAAATCAAATCTTACAATTTATAACTGAACTAAAACTAAAGCCATCTCAAAACACTACTAAAAAATAGTGTACTTGTATTTTATCAAAAATAGTGTAACTTATATATCTATATTTTTATTTTGACAATCTAGAACTTACACTTAACTAAAATTCAGATTAAACTTGTATTTATCTATTTTCAGAAAATTTAGAAGTTTAAGATAAAATATTTTAAAATAACTGAATAAAAGAAAAATGAAATTGAAAAGGGTAAATATGATATTGCTGTGGAATAGTTGATCCCATTTCCTAATCTCACATATTAGACACCTATCATGTACTGTCAACAGATGACAAAAAAAAATCATGTACTGTCAATATTTTTAACATTCATTTAGAAAAATGTTTTGAGATTAAAGATATCCTTATGCTATCATTATATTAGTTTACTGTATCTGTTGCATTATTTAACTTTTGTTTGTAGCACATACAATAAGAACACTTGTATATTTTACCAAGATTAATGTTAAAGACTTTGATAACAATAATAAAAATCGAATTAGATGAAGATACACCATGTCACTTGCGCTCACAGCTGTGGCCACTCTTCCCTCCGCTATGTGAGTGAACAATTGTGAGCTCTCATCTCTTCGCCATTTAATAGATAACTTCTTCAACTCTTCTGTGATGTTTCAGTTGAGAAGCTGAAACAGACATCTTCAAAGTGAATTTACTTTAGTCCAGTATGTGTATATCTTGGTCGGATCGATGATACCAGCTAACATCAGATCTTCATTTTGTTTCTTTGCAGCATTGTAACTGTACATCATGTTTTGGTTTGATAAGACCTGTAGATATTTAGAGTAAGTTGTTAGGTGTTAGGGTAGGTTCTTTAGAGATGACAGTGTCAGTACCTTTTCTATGACAATGTTCCCATTTGTGCCTGCGTTTTTGGCTATACGTCTTATAGGGTAGCTCAATGCTTTCTTGAATATTTCCGCTCCAATCTGCATTTCAAGAAATGTATTTAAGGATATGCTTAAGAAGTGTATAAGTTCCACATAGCCATAAAAACTGAGTACCTTATATTCTGTGTTGTCTAGGGTGTCTTTGATTTTGTCTATTTTAGCAGCCAATCTCAAGAGGGCACAACCACCACCAACTACAATCCCTTCTTCAATGCTGACTAAATTCTCAGAGATCAGGTTTCTTTGGACTGACAATTAATGGAATCTTAAGTTTTGACTGGAGTTTACCTTAGTTGCATTCAGGGCATCTTCAACCTTTAGCTGTTTATCCTTCAACTCAACTTGCGTCTGTGCACCTACCTAAGGCCTTTGATTGTTAGTTTACAGTCAGATCGTTTTTGGTATCAATGGTTTACAAAGTCATATATTGTTGGAAAATATTAAGTTCAACAACCAATTAGAATTAGAATTTGAAACAAACCTGAGCAAATGCGACATGAAGCCAGTTTGTGACGCAGAAGGCTTCGTAAAGTGAGAGAGCAACGAATAAGAGGATGATTATCAAAGTAGAAAAGCGGATCCTTTTATAGTACTACATCAACCGCCTTGTTTCGCATTGAAGAGAGATCGTGGGTGCACCATTAATGGAGGGTTTTAAGAGGATTACTTGGTAACTGGTATCCTCTCGATGTATGATGAAAAAGATGAAAGATCGCCTTTGGAAACCCTAGACGGCAAGAGTTCCAGAGGCATAAAAAAATAACGGGTTAAGTCTTTGCAAAAACGCAGGAATTCAGAGACATAACAGGCTTAACCTTAATGAGATGTGCCAAAGCCCTTAGTTAATAGAAGCCCATTCGATATAGAAATCATTAAATGATGTGGCAAAATAAAATATCCCAATTGGTTGATTTTAATTGAGGACGTGGACAGCTTAAAAAACTCTCATATCCCCCTTTTATTTATAGTAGATTATTTTCCTCTCCTGAATTTCACCTGCCAAGAAAAAAGGAAAAGTAGATGTCCTTTGAATTTACTAGTTTGTAATGTATAATTAATCTCTCTCTCTCTATATATATATATATAATTTGCTCAGGAGCTTCAATTTTTTATATCATCATCAGTTGGCATCCCCCCTTATAAATGAGTTCAACAACATTTCTCTGCATAGGCGAATACTTTAGTTGAACCACCCTACAAACTATTATTTATACTAATTGTTAGTAGCCCAAAATTTAGAAAAGCTAGAAACATATGGGCTAGTTCGTAAGCCCATTACTCTGTCTCAAAGAGGAAACCATACCTCAGGGCTGAAATAGAAGCCCATTTCTCAGTTGAGATTTTTAAGAACAATTATAATTAGGGTAACCCGCATTTCACAGCAGTAGACATGCATGCCGTTTGAATATTTGATTCACAGCAATCATGACGCTCTAGGTGTAGCCTAATGCAACTTGCTTGAACATGTAATTTTCCCTTAAACGAAAAGAACATTAATTAAGTCGAATATAAAGTGCAAAGATTTCTTTTGATCAGTCTAATTCTGTATCAACTGGATCTATCAATGATTCAAAACAGTGTAAAATGCAGTACTTTATGATTTTATTCCGAAATTCTCATACATCTTATTACTTTCTTTCTTTTTGAAACTTGATTATCATACATCTTATTACTTTCTACAAGTATATTGTGCTTCTAAAAAAAATATTGTGCTTCGATATATATAGAAAAGAGAAACTATAGAATTACGTGGCCGTGTAGATTTTGTGTTGCCGATAATGATGCTGAAAAAACCGACAACCTTTAATATTTAAGACAAAATACAATGAATGTTAAGATGTTTTCCCACGTGCTTATCGAAAAAGACTGCTGAATTATAGTGATTTGTTGGTATTATTGGTACTATTATTTTTAATTAATTAATCAGTGCACTCTATGATTTCAGTTTGTCACCTCGTTCGGTAATAAACAAAATTTGATCTGTGAATTTCATTTGTGTAAAGTTCTAAATACTCTCTACTATTTGGGTTTGACCTGTAATTTTTGAAATGATATAGTTATGTCTTGTAACAATTTTCCATGGTAAAACACTTATCCGTAGTAAAAACCAAAGGAAGGACACCAAATAAACAATCCACATATTTACTTCATCAATCATTAAAACTAAAGTTGTTACACTACACTTAAACACGTTTTCATCAAGCCTGAGAAAAGAAAATATATAAAAAACGAAAAGCCTAACCCACACTATGGATCTTCCATTATCAAACAAGTTCAGGCTCCTATAGTCTTATGCCGTTTGGTCTCAGGACCATTAAAATGCCGATTTATATTTATTTCTACTAATGACATTTTGATCGGTGTGATGTGACCTTGTGGGCCTTTAAAAGGGCGTTCTGTCTTTGTCTACGCGCCCGATAAGGCCTTTCTTAGAAATTACCTGGTTCTTTCCAAAATTTCACTGAATTTCAGTTTTTTATACATATTAGCATATATCATATATTTACGTGGATCTTCGTCTATTCTGAATTTCAAATGTCTCTTGGTTCTTATCCTCCCTGTTGATGATATCAAAATATTGTGTTTGGAAGTTTTTTTCTTAAAAAAAACATTACTAAAATTACACATTTAATTTGGCGCATTTTGTGTGATTTACCAAATTGTCATACAGCATAATGAACAGATATAAATTTGGTTTGGGGTCTTCCGACTTTGAATCATCATTTCTGTATGAGTGCCAGTCCTTGACCATGCACAACATATCATACTCTAATCTTTCCCTTTCAAATTGAATATAGGTTAATTTAATGAACATTGATTTATGGCTAAAATACTTTAAAATCTGGTGGATGTATTTATTAAAAATGTAATGTCAAACTAACACAAACATATATTTAGGAACCACCACTGCATCTAGACAAAGTCTAAAACAAGTCTTGCTGTTATAGTCATTAGATGTTATCAATCCCAAGTAACAACAACGCATAGGTTGAGTACTTTAAACCACTAGTCATATAGTCCATTTGTGTTTGATTAGTTGATTTATAACTATGAATAAAGTAATTAGTCCATGTGCACGTATATGCCACTCCAGATCAGTTAACTTCATCATGTGAGATCATTAACTATTTGTTTGATCAGACGCGTAGGAAAAAGAGTAGACGCGTTGCATGGATTAAACAATCAGTTGAAGTATTAATGTAATCTTATTTAGTGAACCTCTATCTTCCAGCAGCCTCTAATCACTAACTTCCAAAAAAAAATCATTAGTTTACTTAGAAAGCTACTAGGTTAATATTAGCCAAGAACCATAGAAGTAATATGATCAATACTATCTACTATTCATCGTATACACATTATACTAAGCGATGAACATGCCAAATGCATATAGCCAAAGTCAATAAAGTATCTAGCATCATTTTACTTTGTTTTGTATCCTTTTGTTCAATTATATGCATTCAAATTTGTAAAGATTGGTGGTTATTATAACACATGGTGAATTGATCATTAAGAACAGAAAGAAATACGTCGCTGTTAATCGTGTGAAAGGAAGAGGCGCATTAGTATATATTCTCTAATCCACACCTGCATGTTAGATTTGATCCATAGATTCTTGAATTTACTTTTAGGGTTCTATAGTCTTGATCTTTGACCAATCTATAAAAACATAATTAGCTTTATGCTAAAAAGAAGCATAATTACATAATCCTTTGACCAAAAGGAAAATTAGTTACATAATCAAACATCATTCATACAGTGTTTGGTATATTTTAATCGGATAACTAGAATGTAAAACTATGACTATAAGTGATCAAATTGGCATGACGTCACCAGTGCTGACGTCACTGGAAGCCAAGATTAATAAATTGAACCGGATCTATAACGCGGTAGGATTAGCAAGACTTTGAAGATGATTGTTTATTGATTTACTCGGCTGAAATTTTATAGCCACCAAATAAAAACAAAATAATTGGAATATAATAAAACTAGATAAGCTGATTGAGTGAGACTTCTCCAAACATGGGTTCTTTTGTGATCAGTGAGATATAGTTGTCACTTTATTGTTTATATTATATGTAATCCAAAACGATTATAAATCTAAAACTGATATCTTATACTCTTTGTGTCCAAATGATATATGTTTTAGAAAATTTACATATATTTAAGAAAATATATTAAATTTTGATTATAAATACATTGTTTTGTAATTGGATATTTCTAATAATTTTTAACTAATCAAAATTCAGTAAACATAGATATTACTTTTGAAGTTTACAATCTACCATTATTAAATGCATCAAAAATATATATAAATTATTTTTTAGAATCATTTTTTTCTAAAACATTAATAATTTTCAAAATAGAAGAAGTATATGTTAATTTTAGTAAGTAGATGATTTGTGTTTCTAAATAAAAAGAGGTACTAGTAACCACAAGCTCATACATTCTTCTCTTTTCGCATCTTGAGAATAATATGCTTACTTTTGACAATTTCTCTACAAGATCCTTGTCTTTTCCACACAGCTTCTTCTTGACTAAGCTTAAAAACAAAAAGAAATAAACAATAATAAAAAGGAAAACAAACTTATTGTGCAAGGACAAGGACAAGGCCATAAACCACATCATGATAGATTCTTATCATCATTCATTTATATAAATACACAAGAAACTAACATTTCATCAAACTCACTCAAAAAGAAACAAAGAGAATTTATAAAAAAAAAAAAAAAAGAAGATTCTTAGTGGTTTTGTAAGTGAAAGCAGAGATGGTGATGGAAGAGAAACTCATGATCAACGAACTGGAACAAGGGAGAGAGCTTGCCAAACGTTTGATGAGCAATCTCAAAGACAATTCTTCAGTTGAATCCAGCAAGAACTTGATCTCTGAGATCCTCTGTATCTACCAGAATGCTATTTCCAGGTTGAGCTTCAACGAAGACGACAAGAACATCCTTAAACGAAGCCGTGAGATGGATGGCAAAGATTCTAAAAACATGTTTAAAAAGAGGTAAAATTGAGTTCAAAAGAGTGATTCTTTTTCTGTGTTTGTGTTTGTTCCAAATTTGAGATCTCATGTGTCTTGTTATTGTGATTTGCAGGAAAATATCAGAGAAGAAAACAGAGAAAGTTATGAGTTTCTTTGTCGGAGCAGGACAAGAAAAGGGTTCAGTTGATGATGGTTATTGCTGGAGAAAGTACGGTCAAAAAGAGATTCATGGATCCATAAACCCTAGGTATTATTAATCATCATTTAATATCATTTAAAAAAAATGATGTTTTTTGAAGATTTGCTAACGTACTCTGTTTCTGTTATTACAGAGGATACTTCAGATGCACGCACCGATTCACGCAGAACTGTTTAGCAGTGAAGCAAGTCCAAAAATCCAACACAGATCCTTCGATGTTCGAAGTGAAGTATGTCGGAAGCCACACTTGTAACAACACTACATCCCCTAAGACACAGATCACCGCGAACTTCTCTGTGTCCATGTTCGAAAGAGGAAACAGAGTGGATGATGTTACAGAGCAACAAGAAGACATCAGCCCGACGAAAACAGAGGAAGTAATGATAAGTCTTGAAGATCTGGAGAGCAAGAAGAACATTTTCAGAACGTTTTCTTTCTCTAACCATGAGATTGAGAATGCTGGTGGTTGGAAAGGTAACATCTTTACGGAGAATCTGTCTCCTGCGACGACGTCAGGGTCTGGAATCACCAGCGAGATTGTAACTGCTCCTGCTTCTGTTGAGAATTCTGAAACTGCAGATTCGTGGTTCTCGTCGTTGGACGATATCATCGATTTCGGACAGGACTGGTTGTGGTCGTGTGACATTTGATATGGTTAATGTAATTTTCTCGTGGTAGTAATTATACATAGTGAGTGTAATTTAAGGTTTAGATTTATATTTTTGTTGATGGACTAGAGATTGGCTTTTAGGATTATAAGGTTTTTTCAAGAGGGGAGGGTTTGTTAATTCCCATTGAAGTTTAATAGTTCGTGATGATAATTAATAAATAAAATGTTACTCTTAGTTTAAAAGTTATACTAATGTTTTGTGAACCAAGAAATGCAATTAGGAAGTAGAGAAAAAAAAGAGTTTCAGACAGTAAAATAAATAATTTAACTGATCATATCTTAGATAGTATGGGCCTTGAGCCCAATAATAAATTAACAGCCCAGTCTCATATCAACAGAGACAAGTCGTTAATAACCTGCTGATAACCGGAGAAGACAACAACAGAAGTTAGGAATAAGAAGATGATATACCGAAAGTGGAGTCTTCTTTCCGGTCCACCGGTTATCCTCGGCGGAGCTGTAGTTGCCGCGATCGCTGTCGGCATCGGCTTACAGAACGTATTTTCCTGCTCCATCTCTTTGTTTGGATCGTTTTTTTTTCTATAACAGAGATCCCTAATAGGTCGTTAGATCTATATCTTGATTGGCTGATTGGCTTCTCCTTTGATGTTATTCTAATTGCAAATACATTTTGACTAGTTAGTAATTGGCCTTTTGAGCTAAGCACCTGGTTGAATGAAAGGAACGTCCTTTGAGCTATAGTTTCTGTTTTGCTTAACCTCAGATTGGTGGATCAGAATTGCATTTATTTAGTTCTCCAAGGTTGAATCTAGATGCCAGTTACAACGCTATAAAGTTTTTATTTTTACTCTCTTTTTGTGTTGATCCTTAGCTAAGACATTCATATGTGTGATGTCAAAGCTTCTTTCTTTATCTTCTCCAGAGTAATTTTTATTACATACAATACATAGACAAGTACATTTTTTGATGCTCATGATCAGGTTACGAAAGGGGAGCCAAAGAAGAATGTCTCACCGAACAAGTGAGATGGGATAATGGGAAGAAGATGCTACACAAGCGTGGTGTTAATCGTGTGAGTTGAAACATTTAGTTCATGGAGTGTAAGCTCAATAATGCTTTTGTAAGCTTTTGAATTCACAGATCTTTTGTGTCTGTTTTAGTTTCTTGTTGCTAATAATATTGATAATTCATTTTGCACATTTCTCATCCACTTCTTTACATTGATAACATGGCTCTTTAGAGTAAGAGCACAGTTTTTAACTTAGGATGCTAGGATGTGAACTAACAACATAGTAGTGCGGCTCTTGAACATTTCTTCATGCATATCTTCTCGGAACTCTCATCCCGAACCCACGTTTTAGCTTATCAACCCTGACCATGTATTATCAAACTCAGGTCCATGAACTTGAAAGTTTAAGGCAATAGATAGATGTTTAAAAAGACTTTGTGAAAGCTTACGTTGGGGCGAGTTTGCCAAGACTATCTAGCTCTTCACCCGTATCTTCGTCTATGACTCTACCCGTGATGTAAACAGTGTAGGATCGATCTCTATCCCGTGGGAGACCTCTGGCAATGAGCAAGCGCAGGTCCTTTTGGTGAAGCTCTCTTCCGTTCACATAGACTTTTGTGGTTCCACCTGCGCAGTTCTCTGGCATTGGGTAGTTGAGCTCTTCAATGAAAGGCTGTAAGAAAGGAGTCACCATTCGCCAACGTTAGCACACGTTAAGAAGAAACTGTAAAGAGGCTGAAGAATATGATTTGGTGACTGATGTTTACTGGTAGTATTCCTAGACACTGGCCTCCCATTACGCCCCAGAATCCAGCTCTGTAGTCGTACCTGATACCAAGGAACAGAACAGAAGAGAGCCATTAGGGCTAGCAAATGAGAAGAATTTTATGAGAATGAAGAATCTTGTATACCAGTAGTTTCCTGGCCGGATTGGTCCAGCTTGTTTCTCTGCCATTTTCACCAGACGTTCAGCTACAAGATGCCCGTTTACCAAAACATCACTTCCCCCTTCGTTCTGCATTGATTTCTTTATATCCTTGAAGCTGTTTTTCACCATACTCGCAAATCCACTCTTCCTGGTTCTTACATCGTCTTCTCTATAGTCCTCTGCAGAATCTTGAGACACTCCATTGTTGTGAGAGTAGTCATTAACGTCCATCTCAATTAGAAATGAAGCTTCGTTCATAGAGTTCTGTCTCTTGACTGTCTTGCTCAGTGACACCTTGTTCTGTTCTGAACGAGAGCTTTGGATTTTAGGCCCTGACCGGTCTCTTACATTGATCGAAGAGTAGTCAAAATGTTCGAGAAGAGGCAAATCTGGAAGCAGTTTCCTGCCTGTTGGACTCTCTGAACTTAGCTCGTCTTCAGACAAGCTAGGAGTAGTCGAATCCGTCATCTGCATCTCTTGAGCTTTGTCTGAAGCCGGACAAGTTGATGCATAATCTGGTCCTCTGTCCATTACATCGGACTCGTAAGCAGAGTTGTCACAGTCATCAGAATAGACGTCAACAGCAGTTACCCAATGCAGCCTACTATGAGTTTCTTTTTCTTCTTCTCTTGCTGAAGCAGGATCAGTTGAGAGAATGAGTTTCTTATTAGCAAAGGAAAAATCTATCAAACAAGAACACGCTCCGCAGCGCAGTCTTTGTTGCTTTCTCGTAGCAGAATCTATTTTGTCAGGCAACTTCAGAATCTTGGAGCACTTTTTACAGTTTATAAATGGTGCACCACCAGCTACAGGGTGGATTAAGCGAGAACCACCTGAAGATGATACAGCTTTAGAGAGGCGAACACGAGAGATAGCATTTTTTAACGCATCCACAAGTTCATTGGGACAACGAGATTGAGAACCAGGAGCATGAGGTATAAAGGCTCTAGGACTATGCAATGGAGAACGAAACGCAGTACTTCTCTCATGAGAGTAAAAACCGATGTTATGAAGAGCATCAGGTAGTCCTGAGGGAGGAAAAACTGAGCCTGAAGCTCTATGATATGGATCATAGCAGTGGGAACAAGAGCAAGTTGGCTGGTGAAGCATACCATTTCCTGGGTGTTTATTAAACAAATCATGACCATTATTGCCAGTATACTGTCTAGAGTAGTGGTGATGAGATTGCTGAAGAGTTGTTTCAGGCATCTGGAACCTGAGAGGGTCTCCATAAGCGGGGCCATGCAGAGAAACATCAGAGCTATTGTTATAACGACATGGAGGTTCAGCTTCTGGATTTTGATGGTAATAAGGGCCTGCAAGGTGTTTCCCAGAGCTTGGAAACCGCAATGGAGCCTTTTTGAACCTCGAAATCTGTTGCTCTTTAGGTTGAAGAAGCTGTTTCTTTAGCTTATCCAATTTTCTCACCAGTTCAGCTCTGTCTTGCTGGATTGCTTCATCGGTGGACACAGAATCTGAAAAGTAGTTGGAAGCTGAGAATCTGAATACCTCGGTTTTCCTAGACCGCTCCAAACCAGATTGAGAACCAACCTTCAGTTTTAAAAAAGGAACATCATCCCAAGTCTCTGTTTGACCAGTTTGCTGTTGTCTTGATGAAACATCATCTGAATCAGAATCTTCTTCACTTGAACCAGAGTTAACTTCAGTTTCTTTGGCTCTGTTTTTCACTGACTTGTCCGGTACTAGATCTGCTTCACGGTCCTTGTTTTTGGCTTTACATACAAAAACAAATCATAATCCAAAAAAAAAAAAAAAGTTATCAATGAAGATTATAAACAGGAAAACTAACCGCAAAGAACGGTGCCACAACCACCGCACTGGAAAAAGGAACAATCTCTAGGCTCTGGTAAGAGATTCTTGCACTTTGGACAACGAACTAGCTTTACTTCTATCGTTGACGACTCAGCCATTAGTTACTACACAAAACTCTCAAACAGAAACACAGGAACCAAAAATTGTCACTGAGCTGAGAAGAGAATTACTCAAACAACCAATATAAGAAGAAAAGACCAAGAAGACTGCTTCTTCTTGAAGCAAAGATAGAGAGCTTAAGTGTTTTTCTTTTAGCTTTTTCTTTAATGAGCTTTTTTAGGTCTCTATAGAGATGATGAAGATGGAATCTGTGAAGAACCTTATGGTTCTATTCGTTACTCTTTCACCTAACCTTCATTTCCCCCAAAAGTAAACTTGAAGAAGAGTAAGTCAGAGAGAGAGAGAGAGACTCTGCAGACTGTATTTTCCTTACACAACAAAACCGAAGAATTGAAACGGCTTCGAAATTATTTAGCTCTTTTTACTCTTTTTAGTATCAAAAAACGGTTTAAAGAATTTAAAAGGGTTTAGTTAGGTTTTGATGGTTATGCCAAGTCCTTATTTCATACTATTGGTTTATTTTTTCCACACATTAAAGAAAACGACTGATAAAGTGAGCTCATAATCGATTTATTATGGGCGGGACAATCTATAAAGTGGGCCATTTCTTCATTTTTGATTTCTATTTCTTATTTGTTTTTCTTATCGCCAAGGAATAAACTTTCAAAATTTTCTTTAACTTTTTCGATACATTTTTAGAATTTCAGAATTTACTTATTACTGATAAAATTTGTAAATTAATTTTTGATTATTCAATAAAGATTGCAATACATATTTAGATAAATACTAAAATACAGTTGGGATTTATATAAATGGAGCTCACAGGATATGAAAGAGGGAGAAATGGTCAAAGCCAAACATTAAATTGATGAGGGTGTTGAAGTGAGTAGTTACTTGTCTATTTCTCATTTATTATTCTAATTCACCTGTACTGATGCTGAATTCTTTTTGTATATATTTTCATATGTAGTTAGACTTTTGAAGATCTTACTGTATTCTTATTGAATGTTTTCATATCCTTTTTGTTAAATAAACAAACCGTGTGAACTTTCTATCTAACATTAACTTTTGGAAGAAAAAAAAAGAGAGTTACAGTTAGTAAAATTTCAAAAGATCGAAGGAGGGAGAGGAACCAAACTTATTCCAATTTGTTTGAGACAAACGAAAGAAACAAATAAAAGCAAAAAAAAAAAAACAGATATGGTCGAAGGCTATATATACAACATAGGATGTAAAGTGCAAAACTAAAGGTAAAGCAATATATTCGAACTCACTTCGAATCAATCGATCGACAATAAATATGGGCCTATATGGGCTTATAATTAAACCCACTCGTGATCTCACTTCTCACGTGATCTTCACAACCAGTATTACTATTACGCAATAGAACCGCTCGTTATAACCGGCCGAGGTGAAGCTTGGGCCATTACCTTGATTAATCCCAGATATATGTAAACTACGTATGAAGCTGTTAAGAAAGAACCATGTGTTTTTTCTTAAGACAACATTTAGAACACATTTTTCATCACGTAAACAAGTTATAAATCAAGAAAAAAAAAACTTGGTCACATTTTAGACAAACAAGTTCTTCTAGGACCTAATACAACTAGGTAACATTTTCTTCTTGATTTCTTTCTTAATTTCGTAAGTCTTCTTTCTATTCCACCAATGTTTTCTCCGTTGACTGGAACTTGTGGTCGTCTTAGAAGAAGCATATGAATCGTTATTGTCTTTATCTTTATCCATCAAAGCTTTTAGACTCAAACGGGGTGGTCGAACGTGAGCAGGAGAGAAAGGCAGCAGTCTTCGGTCGATGATGTGAGCAAATGAGACGAGCTCGTAAGAATCGTAGAGTGGACTCTCGCAGTCCCATATTTTGTGACCACGACCATCACTTATCTTCTGTGGTAACACTCTCATGTCTCGTGAGTTATAGCTTCCATGAAGTTGTGTATTTGACATAACTGAAAGACTTGAGAGTTTTTTCCTCTATATGTTGTAACAATAAAAACTATAGATATGTCTCTCGAGCCAAGTTTGTTTTTTACGTAGTAAAAAATTGTGAGGCGATTCTATTATTTACCATTCGCTACTCAACGTAGCGTTATGTATATATATGTGTGTGTTCTGCATGCTGGTATGCTACCGTTGATATACAATAATTTCCAGCTATCAATTTACAAATAGGGGAAGAATCTAAAATATGCCACATTCCAATATTGATATTTCCTTTGGTATTCTTTTGGATTATTTTTCAAAAAAATTACATATTTATTTTTCCTAAATGAAAAGATATGGTACGCTTTATTATTATTTATCATCTATTCTGTCCATGAGAACTTAATGCAATAAATAGTAAAGAGTTAGGTGTGGAAAATAAAAGATGGAATGCATGAACCTGCGTATGTGGTATGTTGACCAATAAAAAAGAGATAACACGTAAAACATTCATCATCTTATTGTATGAAGCAGAAATGAAAAATAAACATTTATATAAATACATATATATAGATGAAAAACTTATTTATCATATAAAAATTCTCGTCTAATTTTGTCAATTAGAACTAAGACTCGAATTGTTTGATGATTGATTTGATTTGAAATATACAGTACATATTTGTTGATAACGTGAAAAATAGACATTAGTCCAAAATTTTATAGCAATTAAGATTTAAATAGATTTTTTTTTTTATTAACAGAAAGTATTCCCGACCTATGAAAGAATCATACTAGTTTTAAATTGGAAGATATACCCATATATGAATACTCTCTCTAAATATTTAAATCTATATTATAATGGGAGAGTTTACTCTCTCCCCTTCTGCCACGTGTCCATTTCGTAATGGGCTTTTAAAAAAAAATTGGATGTTGATTATGAGATTCGAACCCTTCACCTCAATGTTTATTTGATTGGCATAACCAACTGAGCTAAATGAGATTTTGTAATCTAGAAACTAAATTTTATATAATAATATTACAGTTTGGTCTTTTCTAAGGGTGTCTATGTCAATATTAAGTTGGTCCCACATATTTTTTTAAAATTGTATGTTGACATACTAAAATAGTCGAACCTTTCACTTCGGTGTTTATTTGATTGACATAACTAACTCAGGTACAAGAGATTTTTTAAAAATTGATGGCAGATTTTTTACTTATTTTGAATGAGGCGTGGCGGTCGAGGCATTACAAGTGGTATTACAGCTGGTTAGCCATCTCGATTTTAACCCGAGAGGCAACTTGAGACCTGTCGTGGGACACAACAAAGACGTTTTATTCTTTGAGAGGAGGTGAATGGAAACATTCCGAGCTGTGATATATATAAAAATGCTTAAGAGAATTGATTTAGTTACCTATGTCACCAAAGTTGACTTACCTTTTCCGTCACACATCCGTTTAGAACTCCAGAGTTAAGCGTGCTTAGGTTGGTATAGTGAAATGATGAATGAGCTATCAGGAAGTGATTCATGATACCATGCGAATGAATCCAAAACACGAGGAAGGTCGGGTGGTGATTATAGGGTCAGTAAACAATGATTTGGAGACTTTAGAAAAATTAACGAACCGATCGTTAGATGGAATGGGATCTACAAGTCGAGAGCGCGAATATGAGCAGCTCATTAACCGTGGACGGTCGGGACGTTATATTATTATTCCATGTCAACAAGCAAATTAAAGATTTCATCTCTACATATAAATTAGAAATTTTCATAAAGTAGTACGGAAAGTTTTAGGGATTAAACTTCCTGATTTTCAAACTATCTTATGTACATAACTTAATGTCGTAATCTTCCTGATTTTTATTTGGCTTTCTAATGAAAATTACACTTCACTTGAAGACATAACAAAACGGAAGTGAACTCAATGGAAGTGATGACTCCAATATTGCAATACGAAAAAAACAAAGATTTAGACAAGATACGAACAACAAAATCTTATACACACGTAAAGCTTAAAAAAACGAATTCGGCCCCGCGCTTGCGCGGGGGCTATATTTCTAGTATATTTTAATTAATAAGTTCATATCCGTATAGCCATATGATAGAATGTGATAGACTTAAATTAATCGGATGAGAATATAAATATAATACATCAATGTAAAATATATGCTCGTGAAAACATTCTCTACAAACCTAAGTAAAAAATCTCCCGCTAGTGAAAGCATCATAGTCTAGTTGTCAAAGATTAAAGATTTCTGAGATTCAGTCCTAGAAAATACATTTTTTGTAGATTTAAGATACAAAACTTATTGGAATGTAAGTAAAGTCGTCCGTTATATTAGTGTGTTGCGTAGAAGTTTGTCCATAAAAAATATCATATATGAAAAATTGTCTATTAATCTGAGTGTTATAGAAAGAACTACATCATAAAACTATTGTTTATAAAGTTATACACCAATATTATAGATATTGCAGGTAATTAATTATTTTATATAATTGATTAGAAATGATAAGATGATTTTTACCGGTTAAAAAGAATCTCTCGCCATAGACATATTCTTCAAGCATATGCCTGTCTTGTGATAACTTTACGTGGACTCTACAGTTTTTCTCCCAAATCATATAAGATCATCTTTTCGACAGATAATATTTCTACTAATAATTCCTAAACATTTCATTAACTAGTAATTATGTGCCTTAATCGTCCGTGAATTTAGTTTCATCCAATCAACACACCAAGACATATAACAAACTTTTCACTATTATCATGCACATGTGTTTTATATGATTCTTATAAGATATGTTAAAAACATACGTATCAGGAAACGATAACGTTACTTAGGAGAGTTATAAATATCAAAAGTTACTTTAAGATTTACATTAGTGCTGATCAGCTCATTAACGACAAATTTGCTTTTAGACATCAACATTACTAGGTCCTACCAATGATGTCATAATCACGAATAGCTGCTGCGACAAAATCAAATCACTATAGTTATCTCTGCATTCTCTGCACTTACTCTATTGCGTAAATCATTATTGCTCTTGAAAAGTACCCAAATATATTGGATGTCAAGATAAGATTCATTCAGCAATAAGATTTTTTGTTTCTTGAATATATATAATTTCATTTAGGTTCAAGTCACATCTATTCCATATATCCGGATTTAAATTTGTACTACAAAAGTTCCGGATCTATCGATTTACGGTGTGGTTTACCTACAAGGCTTTTGTGTTCGAATCTCAGTCCCCAGTTTTTTTGTCCAGTAGATTTTGCGTATTTTCTTGGTCTTTGGGTTAGTCTCTTCTTTGCAGGTGCTGGCTTTTTGTGTAGAGTTTGCTTTGGCTTCCATCTAATCTATCCTTCTGCCATTCTTGGCCCATGCTCTTCATTTGGATTAGGTGGGCTTCGCCCCTAGTTGTCTGTTCAGATCTCGTGGAGATTTGTCGTTTTTGTGGTTTCATACCTAGGCTTTCAATGGTCGATGAAGACCCAGCCGCTTCCGGGAGTATTCGTCGGAATCCGTGATTGATTCTAACTTGCCGGATTATGAAGCTTTGTTACTGGTTTCTTAAGGTGTTTCCTTGTTGTGCTAGGAGGAGGTGGTTTAGCGGTGGTTTGGCCGAGGGCATTCCTGTTAAACAGCTACCTTAGATTCTCTATAAGCTAGTCATCCCTGTTTTGTTCAGACTTTTATCTCTAAGGCTTGGAAGTTTAGTTACCGGTTTTAAGTTTGTAGTTTGTTGTGTTCTTATTTGCAACCCCGTAGTGGGCTCTAGTGTTCGGAGATATCCATGTTTTCTGCCGGTTTAGCTGACCACGGAAAGTACCTGTATCCGTTGGTGTTGTATCGATCTCACTGTGTTTGTGTGTTTAATAAAATCTGTTGACGGAAAAAAAAAAAAATTTGTACTACTGTCAAATCCAATCTTGGAATTTTTATAAATCTTGGTTATAAACTTTAAAAATAGAACGTCACATCAACAATCTATTTATCTCCCAGCCACAAAATGTAAAGTTAAACCACTGTGATTGATACATATTACATCTACTTATAAAGATAAAGTTTTTTTTTTCTTAGGTGAATTTAATAACAAAAGTAAAACTTATCTATCAACAATAAAGATAACAAAACAACTTTTCATGATTCCACAACATTCACTCAAAAGCTGTACTGAAGAACCTACTCACCACATTCTCACACAGAATCTGCAGAACCTTAGCATTACTTGGCTTCACACATCTTGGCATCTTAAACTGTCCAGCAGATGAACCAAGTCCAAGAAAATGTTCTTGAACCTTCTTGAAAGTTCCTTTCTCGAGAACTCTCAGCTCCAAAGCACCAATAGTCTTGCATTTTCTGGAACTCATGTAACCAGCATCGATGAACCCTCTGTCTAGACAGTTGCAGCAATGTTGAAGAACATCTTCGTTTGTCTCACCTGAGATCTCCCAGAATATAACGTAATGTCCTGGCTCAGTCGAGAGATCAACGTGGCTTGAGAAGTCTATGACTTCGATCTTTTCTTCTGAGAGTCTCTTTGCTGCTGATTCTACTGAAAGCTGAAGGTCTCTTTCTGTGTTCTTGTCGATGTTGATGGACAGAATCAGGTTCCTCCTGCATATGAATTTGAGTTGTGGAGTCTTGTTGTAGAAACCAATGATCTTTACCACATCACCAAGCCGGTATCGATACAATCCTACGCAACATGGAACACATTGTATGAGATTTAAAGACTTAAACAATGACTTGAGCAGTACGTAACTAGTAGATGAAAGTACCTGCGTAGTTTGTGATGACAACCTCGTAATCTTGTCCGATCTTGACCTCAGTTAAACCAACCGGTCCATGCTCTGCTTCCTCTGTTTCAGACACAGGTAGAAACTCGAAGTAACCAAGATTCGGAATCACAGCAAATGTAGCTTCCTCTGGAGACAATCTCGGTGTAACGTTAGCAGCAATCCACCCCTCCGAGCTACCGTAATCATGACTCACAAGAGGTAGCTCACCAGCGTAATGTCTCAGCTTCTTCACATACGGCTCCATAGAGCCAGTCATGATCCCATAAACATACTTCGCGTTCGGGAACAGCGCAGGAATCAACCCGTACCAGTTACTCAACCTCATACACTTGGTTCGTATAGTCTCAGCTAGTTCAGGGTTAGGTGTGAGCAGCTTAGACATTGCAGTACGTACCGAAGGGACAGTGATACGGCTGCTCAAGACACCTTCTTCAATATCGGAAACGATCTCTTCCCAAACATGTTCAAAGGTTCTAAACGCGTGGACAAGACCGTGAGCGAAGGGTGCAAAGACGTACTGGACTTGGTCTCTGAAGAGGATTCCAGACAAGAGATGGCAGTACAAGGCTTGATGAACATCAGGACTGAAGATAACTTCGTCTGGACTGCAACAAAGAGACATTATTGATCTCATTCCTGCTTTGAAGTTAGGGTTACGGTACACGTTTGTGGTTGCGGTTCCAATAGGGACACCTCCCCTTGATATGGACTGCTTGCTGCTGAAGATAAACTGCAATGCTCTCCCATTGTCATCAATAGGAAACTCTCTGCACAAAATAGAAACATAAACATGTTTTAAGACATAACCATACTTAGAAGTTGTTTAACTCTGTTCATGTAGATGGATACATAATCAGTAAGTCACTATACCTGTTCCTGAAGGCAAAAGCAGTACGAAAGAGTTGTAATGTGTTCTCCATTAACTCATCAGTGAAAGGAACAAACTTTGGACGGCCTTGACTAGTTCCAGAGCTGTTGATCACACACACACACACACACGCAAACATTAACAGAATGAGCAAAAGAGATCATTTTTAGAAGTGGGTTTTTGTAAGGACCTTAAGGAAATGGCTGGAACGGGATGGCCGGTGAGAATAGGTGAAGTGTCACCATCAACCATTCTTTTGATGTATGGCTCTAACTCTGAGTCGGTGACTAATGGAACCAATGCTTTGAAGTCTTCTTCTGGGTCTGTTGTTGTGTCTCCATTGATCCCAAAGTTTCGTAAGTAAATGGCTGATTGGTTCTTGTGGAGAATCTCCTTTAGAGTTTGCTTCTGGACTTGATCAGCGTTTCTAGTCATTTCATCGAACTCATCAATGACTCTGTTCATGTTGAAAGTCTCAACCTTTTTCTCCAACATCCTAAAATAAGAAACCCAAAAAACAAAAGTGAGCAAATAATATGATCAAGAAATAGCTGGAGACAAAATCATACCAGAAGATAAGCTAAGAGAAGAAACAGAGAGAAGGAAAGAAACTTTAAAGCTCTCTTTATGTATCTTAGAATACGGAAAGGGAAAGTTTTTTTAATAAAAAGCAAAAGAAGACTCGGCAACACACAAAAAAAAAAAGAAAGATTATTTTGGAAAAAAGGGAGGAAACGGTTTTCCGGAACCTACGCGTATGGAGAAAAGATCAAAAACAGAATGAACACAAGACTGTGATGATGAAACTTGTTATGTTGCAAAAGATCGATACTTTAAGGAAGAGGAAGAAAGAATAGAGGAACCCATTAGTTTTTTTCTGGAGGTTACAATCAGAACCCAAATCGGAATCTGTTGAGACTAGGAGAACAAGATGTACAAAAAAAAAGAAGGAGAGCTTTTTGGAATCTATCTGAGGAAAAAGTAGAGAGAGAGAGGGAGAGAGAAGGAAAAGTCAACGAGTTTGGAGAAACTGTTTTCCTTTTACCCGATAACTAGAGATGAAATGAATTACATGTACGAGTGATAAAGAAAGAGAGAGAGTGAGAGAGGTTAAGTGTTGAAGAGAGTACCTACCTGCCTGTTGTTAGCTGGGGAGCTCTGTATCTTGGTGGAGTATAGAGATAGAGAGAGAGAGAGAAGAGAAGATGAGTGATTGAGGAAAGTCAAGAGAATCAGTGAATTTATAGAGTGGAGAAGAATAAGAAGTTTGATAGAGTTTGAAGAAGATAAATGGTGGTTCAGTGAAAGCCGTTACTTAGTTTATCTTTCTTTCTTTATGAGTCTTGACAATACTTTGGGATTTCTTATTATTATCTTCTTCCTTCCGACCAAAATTTTGTTTTATTTTTCTTCACACGAGTTCGGTCCAATCCCATTAACGCCAGCTTTCCCTTTTAACCGGGCTGGTTTTCTGAGACCAAATACTCGCTTACTTTACTTTGAACGTTTAAAAAAACTTGATTTTTGAACTTATATGATACAACCATGTCTCTTCTGTCCTGCAAATAATCATTTTGAGGAAGTTTTAACATAGTGAACAAAAACTCCATTGTTAATTGTCTATACATGCATGACACCTTAACAATAAATGCTTACACACAACTTTTGTTATTGACCCGTGGTATATTTTTTGAATAATTTAACACATTTTCCTTCAGGTTCCGCAACCATACTACTTGGAAAATAAGTAAGAACATTGATTAGGTGGAAATCAAAAATAACATCTCACAATAGAATACGAGGTAGAACCGTAAAAGAATTCAACACAAGTAAACAAGTATAGTAAAAACGACACCTAATTGGATTTTACCTTTAGTGAATAGTAATCGAATATTTTGTTAGGACTTTTAAATCTGATTGTTTTGGAGGTTTAATTAGTAGAAAATGTCCCCCTCTCGATTGCATCTAGTAAAACTAAAGTGCGGTCACTTATTATTAGATATTGGGAAGTGGGTCAAATCCATCCCATACTGAATTATCTTTTAGATTCAAATTATCAGTAAAATACAAAATATTATTCGTTTGTTTGTTTGAATAATACAAAATATTATTCAAAATCTGATTTGAATTATGTTATAGTTCATGTTTGTTTGTAAGTTGCAATGACTTGCGATCAATATATTATTTGTTTCGTTGTAGAATATGATTTTCGACTTGCGGCTGTGATCTACGATTAAGTGTTATTCGTTTTGTTCAATTGTAACCAATTGAAATGTGACTTGCAATAACATATGTAAACGAACATAGCTATAACCATTGCATTTTTATATTTTCAAAATTATTTTTTGAATTGATGAATATAGGTAATATAAATTAGATCGACTTACACCTGTTTTGTAAATAATAAATTTGATCCGCACCATCTGTCTTGTGGCATGTCAATCGAGGCAGAACCTACGGGCACTAACTCAAATTCTCGGCTCTGCTTATTACACGTCGCAAGTGGCGTCCAGTTATTACGCCTCGTCTCCGTCTCCCATTTACTTTTGTCGGTCGCATTCTTTACGTTTTCCTCACTTTCGCCCCAGATTTTATTGAAATTACGAGAAATGTCTGATTCTTAGTGGGCCTTCTTAATACGCTTTTCCTTAAATAACGATAATTAGCCACGTCCATTAACAGACCACACGCATTACTACCCACTGACGCATTAAATATTTTTCTAAAAAACAATTTACTGCTGCTTAAATTACTGGCTTCAAGATATTGCTGCTGCTTAAACTATTCTTTAAGTTATGACTTTTGAGTTCATAACTATGATTCACCTTCGCTTAAGTTCGATTTCTCTTTCAATGTTTTCTTTTATGTAAAGGAGTACTCAATATAAAGTAAATCTGATGTGAATATGTTTGATGCGAGATCATTTTCTAGCTTTAGTTTTATTCAACCATGTTTCTAATTTTTGAAAATTATTTTGTGTTTTAGCTTTTTCTCTCTTTGTTTCCAGTTCAAACTTAATCTTGGTTCCATGTTTCCATAGAACAAACCGTTCTATTGTTGCTAATTTATAGTATTATTCAAAATCATGATGAGATGGATAGCATGTACCTATTACGTCTAAGATTGTGCCAGAGTACAAGTCAATCAAACATAGATTTTGAGATCTTCAAAAATTATATTACTATTAAGGGTCAATTATGAATAGAAATTATTAAGCTTAGATAGTTAAGCTTAATGATCTAAAAGTGTCAGTCACGGCCTTGTCAACCATAGATCAAAACATTATAATTTTATACAATTATTGATATGATATGTTTACAGTATTTCAGCGTTTGAGTTGTGTTCTAATACGTAAGCCCACTCGATACTCGCGCTTAATACAAAAGTGATTATGATAAGACAAATGAGTAAAGGACACACAGCTCTTTTAATAAAGAGGCTAGCATACAAAGTGATTATGATAAAGATGATTGAGTAGTAAATGACACACAGTTCTTCAATAAGCACATATATAGATTTATATTAATAACCATACATATTGATGTCTCTATGCATTTGTCATTAGCTAATCGAATATCCTTTACCATAGTGGTCCCAGGAGGCATGTATTATAATATGTTGCCTCGCTTTACTTACAGACATCTTATTATATGTTGTTTACCTTTACAATTATCCAATCCAATCACACATTAGATCTCCGATAGCTCCATCAATATAATTGTAATTGATTATTTACAATTAGATGTTACAGCCAACAAAAGTTAGTCCCTAATTATCTATGAAAACGAGTTGAATATACAGTACCATTATTTTGACCTGTACTAGTGTAAGTGTGTGACTACCCAAAATAGTTTAACATGCATAATGCCATTTCGAAAAACCAAAATTTATAAATATCAATTCAAAATAATTTCTCCATAGTTTTAATTTGTAATTATACATGTAACTTCATGTATAATTAGATTTTTTTTTGTAGCGTGTACTCTGGCTACTTCGATGTTATTGATGTCTATTTGACATTTCTAAATTATATAAATCAAATACTAATAATAACCATGTGAGCAGTCATTTCTATAGATATATATGTATCTCCAAATCCACGTACACTCATTACAAAAAAAGGTTCGTACTTACTCAATAACGCAATCAAATAACTGAGTAAAAGGTGAGACGTACGTTTGTAAGCAAAAGTTTCATGAATTAAACGATTAAAAAGGTACATTTAACAAAGATAAGAAGCTCATGAAGTTCACGTACGTATCAAATGATTGATCCTTGTTGACTATATTTGGCAATTTTATCAGTTTCCCTTTTATTATTCTATAAACCAATCGATCATATATATTTTAGTGGTTACATTATTACTCCCTTGTTTTAAATTGATGACTTATATTAAACAGCTCGGAGTTCATATAGTCGCTATATATACTAATAACAGTTTCACATTGTTTTATAGTATGATTCATGCATGCATAATATTTTCGAGAAATTAAACACACTAAATTTCAGAATAATGGAGACCATGTCATGACTCATTACTCCATTGCTCATAGTGACAAACCCAAACTTCTTTCTTGTACAGTGACTAAAAATGGCTTTTGCGAAAACGACCCCTCATTTATTAGGCAATTTCGTTTCCGGCCACTTTTGTTTGTTTATCATCGCTTAATTAATTCACCTTTTGTTTGGTTTGTTTTGTTTTAAAGCAATCTTCTCCATGTCGATGAAAGACCCACCGTGTGAACATCTTTTACATTTAACGGCTAGCCGAAATTTTTAAAGATTTGTCACTGTATATTATATGTAGCTGTATCATGTATTGTAATGTTCATGATAGTGTGGAATATTCGACCGACCGTATTAAATTAGTTATGAAAGTTTTAATACTAAAGACTATGTTGGCTGGTGAGTTTTGGTTTTATTTCCGATTCGACCTCACGACTTGTGTCGACCAAGTTCAGTGCCGAACTGCCGATCCGACAATTCATGTGAGCTTAATTATTAATTAATTCAAGTTTAACATAACTAATGGTCTCAAGTTGTGAGAAAAAAGGTTAAAAAATTGTAGGTTAGGTTATGGTCATAAACTATTATTTAACAATGATTGATTAAGGGAGATAAGGTAGGTCTTACTGGCTCTTAATCATGTTTACATGTTATTTTTAGGTCACCTACCGACCATGGGTCGTCTCGTCTTATGTTTGGGCCTATTGTTCGTCTCGGATGTTTTACGGTTTTTTGACTGGGCTTTTTAGGACCAATATATTGCATAAGTGGATGGTTCAGGATGTTTTTTTCAATATTGGGGTGTACATTTTTGTTGGGTTCTTCACTTTTTCATTTTTGATGTGACCTCTTTTTCAGGTTACGTTAAAAAGAAAATTGCATCTCAGCTGTAGTGATACAAATAATATACTTTTTTTACAAAGTGAATACTTAAAATATTACATTAATTATGGGAAAATACTCTTCATCTTTTCCATCTTTTCATAAGGCTGAATACCAAAATTTTGATTGCAATAAAAAAAAATGATGATTGCTTTCAGCTTCTAAGGCAATCACGTACAAGATCACCGGTTATGATGATGACCCTTCACATTCTCCTGGAATGCCTGTGCATCATAGACATAAAAAGGCAATGATAAACATGGACAAAAGGAGCTACAATAATCTAAAGAAAGTTAATGTCACCTGAATTCCTTAGCCATGGGTTGAAGCACGTGCGTCCTTTTCTCCATGAGCTTTGTTTCCTTCACAAACCTCTTGTTTGCACGTGCTCTGGATTCACGAAGCTCATGCGCAACATGATCTCTTCTCTCTTTCTCCCAATTCTTGTCATCTTCACCATTCGTACAGAATTGAGAGAGAAGCACCACCATGAGATTTACGTCCACCAAAGAAGCTGCTTCATCTTCTCTTCTCTCCTCGTGTTTAGCTTCACGAGATGAATCCATAACCCAAAAGAAGTCAAACAAAAAGAATATACGGTTATTGGGAACTTTTCGTCCCAGGATTAACAAAAGACTTGTCTCTTAATGTGGCTTATTATAGTAAGTTAAGATGTATATATATTTATATGGCTATACAACTACATGCAGTTTTATTGTGTGGCTATGGTGTTTTCTCCCCCTTGGAGATTTGATGGTAGAGAAGTAAGCTTCTAAAATTTATTAATCAACAGACCGGTGACTAGAACCGAATGCTTTTCTCTTATAGAGCTCTGATCATGAGCCAAAACTCATAAAGTACTAATTTTAGATCCTAGTTTAAGCATAAAGTATAGCAGTTCAAATATAAATTTTCATAACGCCAAAAAAAAAACAAATATATATATATTACATTGTAATGGGCCATGAGAATGGCCTTGTTTATAACAACGAACAGTACCGACCTACTGATTTTCTAAACGGCCCAGCCCATAAAGTATATGAGCCTCGGAGTATTTTTATTTAATTTATTCGTCTGTATACCGTGGCTTGTTAATCTCCACACCTTTCACGTGAGACCCCTCTCGAAATGGAGAATAGATTAAGCGACGTTGACGTGTTTTAATCTCCTCCTCTTAAACAAATATCCCCCATGCAACATTCTTAATGCCCTCGCTTGTTCACGTTATTTACCAGTCTGCCCCTGCAGCCAGACCTATTGCTTCCAAAAGAGGAAAGCCCAGAGTGGCATTTTCCGTAAATAAAGCCAACAATCAGCACCGTCTCTTTAGCTTACGCTACTAATCTACGTAATCCTCTGTGTTGTTAGTCTCTTTAATCACTTGTTTTAAGCAACAAGTGAATTAATTGGGCAGCCAGACGGAAAAAAATCTTTCTCTGTTTTCTCGAAAAGTAATATAAAATAAAATAAAATAATGTTCCGAAAATCCTCCGCCAGAATAAATGAAAAGCATATGATTAAAATATGTGGCTTCAAGCCTAAATTAATCATTAAAATAATAAATTTAAAATATAAAAAAAAAACAAGGAACGAAGTAGAAGAAGAAGATGAAGAACGAATGATTCTAGTGTAGAGAAGAGAGATTCATTGTGTGTTGCGAGTTAGATATTATTTGTTTGTTCGTGTTTATATCCTCCTCACACCTTTCTTCGTTGTGTGGTTTGAATTGGTTTTATCGCTTCTTCTCCAGTTCTCCTCACCGTATGGATTCACCGATTCGCTCTATGATCTGATTGTGATCTCTTGGTAACTGCTAAACCGATTTGATATTCGTGTATCTATCGATTCTCGTTATTGATGCTTCGTTTACTAGAGATTTAGGTTATAAGGAGACGTTTGAATTTTGAACATGCATAGCTGATTCTGATTCAAATTGTGGTTATGATTAGGTCATGAGGCTGTGTATGAATGTGGATGAATGAATGATAATGGAAAGAGTAGGTGAAGAAGAAACAGTTGGGAGTAACAACTTACAATTGAAAGGACGAGTGGATGATGTTCCTTGCGCTCATCATATGGTGAATGGATCAGATGCTGGGAGGAGCGATTGTCCTGGAAGCTCGGCTCACAGGAATGTTGATATCAACAAGCCTCCGGAGGAATCTCCAGGAGCTAAGATCTCTGTCGAAGAGCTGACTTATAGTGCAGTTCAAGGGAGTGTGGATACTTCTTCTAGGGCTGGCAAGTTTGAGCATCTCTACCGTCTTGGCTCTTCTGCGTTTAGGTCAGGAGATGGAGATCTTGATTCTCAGCCTCGTGATATGGATCAAATGTTGTCGAGAATCAGACAGCAGCTTGCGGGAGCTCCTTCAGAGAGGCAAAACTTGAAGCCTTTTGTGAATAAAAGGAGCGAGCAGAATCTTGAAGCTTTCTCTGAACGTCTGAGAGCAGCTGGAGAGAACAGCGTTATGAACGCTCCTGCATGGATCAACGACGGTGTCCACTTGAAAACGCCGTTGAGTTCTTCGAGTTTTTCTCAGCTGATACTTAAAAGAGCTATGAAGGGGAAAGGGGTAGTTGGTAAACACCAGGAAGCTCCTCCTGAATTTGTTTCTGATCAAGATGTTGTATGCAAGGATAAAAAGTTGGATAATAGCAAGTCGCCTATTGCTCATGATTCGTTGGCGCTAAAACCAATCCCCAAAGGTAATGGGATTGTGTCGCATGGTGAAGGGAATCATATTAGCTCCTCTTGTGGAATCAGTTTGAGGGAGTTTCTTAGATCAAGTTATGGTAAACGAGAGAAACGACACAGCCTTTCTCTATTTAGGCAGCTGGTGGAGCTGATTGGCTCTGCCCATTCACAAGGATTGTTCTTGTTGGACTTGAGACCATCGCTTTTCGCTTTGGTCCCATCGAAGAAACTTAGATATAATGGTACTTTTGGAAAGAAAAAACTAGACTCGGATGTTGACGAAGATTTAAATAGGAAGAGGCACATGATTCAGGAATCATCTGTTGTGGGTAGGGATTTGAAGAAAAGAAAAATGGACTTAAATGTGCATTCTCCAGGGATTCAACTTCAGGCCACTTCAAATGGGAGACCTTTCAAAAGGAAAAGCCCTGTGATTGATTTAAACGTCGTTGATGCACTCAATCCCGATAGTTGTGAACTTCAACAGCAGAACTATATCCAAAATTTTGGCGTGTCTTCAGTTACGAGAAATCAGTCTATGTCCACATGGCTAGAAGAGCAATGGTATACTTGTCCAGAGGAGATAAATGGAGAAGATATTGGAGAAAAGTCAAATATATATGCCCTTGGTGTTCTTCTGTTTGAGGTAAATATATATATATATATATATATATATATATATATATATATATATATATCACCGGTTTTATAATTCTGATAAGATTTTCAGTTTGCTCAGCTTGTTTTTAATACCACAAAGGAAGTAACATGTCCTTGCATTGAAACATTTTGTATTACTGGCCATATAGTGCTTATGTATTAAACTTTCTTTCATTTTTGTCTGTGAGCTAGCGGGTTAGGCTTTGGGTACTTCCATTTCTTTTTCAGTCTTTAATTCGTAATCGTGAAATTGCTTAGTCCAGCTTGACCTTTGAACCCCAGAGCTAGTATTTGGTGTAACTTGTCAGTTTTAGTTTACTTGTTTGACCCTTTCATGTGAAGATGCTTACTGAAAGCTCTAACTTGACCATGGTTGTTTCAGTTGCTATGCCATTGTGAGTCCACTGAGATGCATGCCGCAATGATGGCAGATTTACGTCATCGGATTCTCCCACCAGCATTTCTCTCAAGATACCCAAAGGAAGCTGGATTTTGTCTTTGGCTTCTACATCCCGAACCCTCCTCCCGACCAACAGCTAGGTATTAAGATGAATGCTAGTATGCTACTGTGAAATTTATAATGTGGGGGATTTTTACTAGAAGTGGTACAACGGAGAATGTGTGGGCCCTGAGTTTTCTGTTATATATATTACTACCCTATAATATATAAGATTTATTCAATTTTCAAAGAGTCTATAAGATTTCTTTTGCTGAATGCCTTCAACTTTATTCAATGTATTCCCTCAGATTCAGTGTCATGGCAGTGTGATTATCTTGATGTTTATTTTTATGTTCTCAGTCTCTTCTTTCTCTTTGACAGAGAAATACTGAAGTCTGAGTTGATATGCGAGGAGGATTCAGTTAAATCGACTGCTGCTGATGAGGAGATATCTGAGCTGCTACTTCATTTTTTGTCTTCACTAGAAAAACAGAAGAAGAAAAATGCATCTAAGCTTTTGCAAGACATTGAGACCTTGGAGGATGATATCAAGGAGGCCGAGCGAAGATATTCTTCAAGAGAATCTCTGGTGAGATCTCATGAAAGTGTTGAAAGAAAAGTGCAATCATCTCCCCTAGGCGAGCGCTGTACAACTACTTCTGGCGCCTTGTTTGTACCAACTGCTAATACAGACAGGCTGATGAGTAATATCCGTCAACTTGAAGATGCATATTTCTTCATGAGATCACAAATGAAGTCATTGGATTCTGCGGCTAGTGCCCGTTCTGATAAAAGCCTTCTAAAGGACAAGGACAGGTGGTCTGAAAACCAAAATGAGGATCAGAATACGAGAACCAAAGGAAAATCTTCAGATCAACTTGAAGTATTTTTCGAGGGGTTGTGCAAATTTGCTCGGTATAGCAAGTTTGAAACTTGTGGGACAATTAGAAGTGGGGACCTTTTAAACTCGGCAAGTGTGGTTTGCTCATTGAGTTTTGACCCTGATGAGGAACACATAGCAGCAGCTGGTATATCAAAGAAAATCAAGATTTTTGACTTCAACGCTTTTATGAATGAATCTGTCGGGGTTCATTATCCACTAGTAGAGATGGTCAACAAATCGAAATTAAGCTGCGTTTGCTGGAATAGTTACATCAAAAACTACTTGGCCTCGACTGACTATGATGGTGTAGTGCAGGTGCGTATGGAAATTTATGGTTTCTCCTGTCTATGTCATGCGACAATCTTTCTTTTTACCATCCTATGTTACGCAGTAGGATCTAATGGACCTGGCTCCTATGCTTTTTCCTTCCTCTTTGGTGATGTATACATGTTAATAGTGTGATAAAATAGTGATGTAGAACTGTCCAAGTGACCGTGAAAATGCATTGGTCATGATTTTCACTTAACATTTTCTTACTGTGTGGTGAGTGCAGATATGGGATGCTGGGACTGGACAAGGATTTTCGCAGTACACAGAACACCAGAAAAGAGCCTGGTCAGTTGATTTTTCTCCATCTGACCCGACAAAATTTGTCAGTGGAAGTGATGACTGTTCGGTAAAGCTTTGGAGCGTCAATGAGGCACGGTTCTTTCCTTATAATTTTATCTTTATGTCAAAGCTGCTCGACTTGTTGTTTTTAATCCAAATCCAGAAAGCACGATTCTTTTCTCGGTTTGGATTTATGACTATCCAAAAGTAGTGAACTTATATTATTTTTTGGTGGCTGTGCAGAAACGATCATTAGGCACAATCTGGAGTCCAGCAAATGTCTGTTGTGTGCAATTCTCTTCATACTCGAATCATTTATTGGCATTTGGGTCAGCGGATTACAAGGTCTATTGCTATGATCTTCGGTATGTTAAAAATCCTTGGTGCACATTGGCTGGCCATGAGAAAGCTGTTAGCTATGTTAAATTCATGGATTCAGAGACCGTTGTCTCTGCTTCCACTGATAACTCTCTCAAGCTTTGGAATCTCAACAAGACAAATACCTCTGGTTTGTCTCCTGGTGCTTGTTCATTGACGTATAAAGGACATACAAATCAAAAGGTTACTCCTAAACTTTATTCTCTCTACCTTAAATTCTCCTTTATCAGTTAGTTCTGATGTCTAATCTTTTACCGGAATACAGAACTTTGTTGGATTATCGGTCTTGGATGGATACATAGCCTGTGGTTCAGAGACCAATGAGGTATTTATTACATTAGCATAACACATAGCCTTTAGGATACTTAAAGTTTCTTTTCTGCGCCTAGTTTGCCTATAAAGTTGCCTTGAATTGTTAATGGTTTGCCTCTCACAACTGATAAAAAAATCATTCTCTACTTGGATTTTGTTTCCGTCTCAGGTATATAGCTACTATAGATCGTTACCAATGCCAATGACTTCATACAAGTTTGGATCAGTGGATCCCATTTCTGGAAACGAATACTTTGATGACAATGGACAGTTTGTGTCGAGCGTCTGTTGGAGAAAAAAATCGAATATGCTTGTAGCTGCAAATTCTACTGGAAACATGAAGCTACTAAAACTGGTTTGAGATTGTGGCACTGGACTCTTTGAGTAAGTTCTTTGGAAAGAAATGTTTTGACTTGAAGCGATCGTTTTTGTACTGGAAACTGTGATCTTATATGACCATGAGAGTTCATGGTTGGCAAACCAATCTCTGAGTAGTTGAAGCAAAAAAAATGAAGCTGTATGTATCTGTGATACAATTTGATTCTTCTTCATGTAACTCTATAAGATTCGTTTGAGATAAAAGCTCGCAGATTCTTCGGAAGTTGATTCAGATTTGGTCTTGCACAAGTTTCAGCATCAATGTGTAATGATTAGAGGTATATATAATCTGTACAAGTTTGTGCTTTAATTATGTAATTGCTGTTGGATATTTACTGTTCTGAGATAAATAGAGAGAAAAGAGTTGTCTGATTATATAGTTTCTCTGTTGAGTAAAACGTTCATTCATGGCTGCTTCCCGTTTTTTATTTTCTTTTAACAAGCATGATCTACCATCAGTCTTTATGGCTAACGTAGATGACACGCACGAGACACAAGCAATTCAGTGTTTCCAAATACTGATGATAGAAACGGTAAGGACATTGTTTTAGCTTCTGAAGCAATTGTACAGTGTTTCAAAATATATAGAGAAAGTTGAGAGATACGCATTGATTTGTGACTTTATCTCCATGTGCATACAATGTTTGCTAGTGTGATCAAGTCCCTAGAAAAACAAGTGTACTTGATGAGGCGCACATGGGTTTTGGATTGGCCTTCGTCATTGTTCCAACAATGATTATTACAATTCACTCAAAATAAAATATTAGAAAATCACACTCTCTTGTTGGTTTTAAAAACAATGTTAAAAAAATCAAAACATTATCTTTCCTTGGAAGCAAAATCTTACAACCATTTGGTTTCTATCCCATCTCTTGCAAGTCATGTTTCACATTAGCCATGTAAGAATCTTTTGAATGTTCCTCTTGCAACAAGTCCGGAAAGAACAAGAAAAAGAAGAAGATGGTTTTGTGGATTCAATAGAACAATCATCAGTGGATTGGCAAAATATCATTTTGGGACACTAGCAGTTCTATTTATCATCTTTGTTCTGTCAAATTACATTTTCTGATACATATGTAAAATTATTATTTATCTTGCAAAATACGTGACCAACACATTGCTAATAGAATTGGAACCATAAGAGGCAAGTTGAGTTAACAGGGCACATGGCTGCCTCACTACTCCATCCTTTTCATTGTCCCTCTATTTCAAGCTCTTTGTGCTAATCGCTCATTTCTTTCTCTATAAAAAAAATGTACCAAAGATTTATTGTCTCTTCCACTACTCCACAACTTATGCATCTATGATCATTCCCCAAAGGTTGCTATATAGGCCACATATTCTGAAAGAGCTTGCGAGATAAATGTTTACTCGTCATATATATAAATCTATAGATTGTAGAGAAAAGAAGAATATACTATCCCAAGTTAAGGTTACCAACTAATTACATTTCACTTGTTAAGCTCTCTGAATTTCAGAATTTTATTTTTGGAATAACGAGCATTATTCATATTATTCTACAAAATACGTAAATGTGTTTTTCTCCACACCCTTGGAGTACCAATTAGAAAATCTAGTTGAGTATCATGATCTGAATACGTCAGAGAGAGCAAGAGGTCATTCAACTATTCACCTCACATGTTGTGTGTATCTTTCCTTCTGTATCACATGTTGTGTTAAAACTTTGTGTATGTTTTTTAGTCACCTTTGAAAAATACAACTTTAGAAACGTTTCACGGTTTTTCAAATACGAATTTTCTAGTTTTTGAAAAGGTAACCCTACATTATTTCCAACTGCAACATGCATGTTCGTGTAATATTTAAAAGATTATTAGTATATCTGAAACATATAAAATGATTGATGTTACTGATCCAACGGCTAACAGTTTGTCAAATAGTCACCTAATAAAGATTACACCAAATCATTAAACAATATATTATAATTATGCAGCAGATTATTTATACCTTACATTCAACAGCCGACGCATTCCAACTTAAAAAGTCAACTTAAATAGTTATAAGCTATGTGGATTAGAATGGTAAACTGATCAAAGAAACTCACTAAAATGGCTCGAAAACAGGTATATATCATTGCCAAAGTAAACTGAGCTTAATTTCATATTAATTTTTATAAAATCTTTGTGGATTAAGCGCTAATGAAGCTGATCAACACCTACTAGCCGTTAAAATAATCAAGAAAAAGGTTAAAAAAATATAGCATAGAAAGAGAATCGAATCATGGGGTTAAAAAGAAAAGAAATTGGAGACACTGGTGTGGGTGGAGTCCTGACTGATAGGTCCAGTTTGGCTGCCAATCTGTCAGTCAGCCCCACCATTACACTAACCAAAAACAGAGATTAATTTTATTATTATTATTTAACAAAATAGCTAACAAACAAAAAATAATTTACAAAAAGAGGAAATCACATCACATGGCCTTCCTCGCTGTAACGTTACTAAACTAGCCGCCAAATTCAATTAAATAAATTTTTGTTTTTGTTCTCTTTTTGTTACAAAGTGTTTTATTTAAAAGTATTAAGCTTTATTTATTTAAACTCCCTTGTTTTTTTTTATTTTAAAATATTAAAATTTCACTTTCTCCTATTACGAGTGACATACAATTCTAGAAACAATAACAAATGTCAATTTTGACAAGGAAACTAGAAAAAGGAACAATCTTGGAAAAATCATGCTTAGTTGACTGGTAAACAAATTTGACCGGGGGAGGGAAATACCGGTTAGAACCGGGAATCACGAACCGGGTCACCTACTATAAAAAGCCACACCTAAACAAGTTGTCATCATACTTCATCATCATTTTCACAGGGCTTCTCCTTCCTCCTCCGTCTATATCGCCGTCTCTGCTGATACTCTCTCTCTCTCTCGCACGAGTTTTCATTTCACCTGCAGAGCTCAGGATCTTATCAATCTCGTCGGATTCAAAACACTAAAGAGAGATGGCGTCGAGAAACTCCGTAGCCGGATTCGCGTTATTCACATTTGTATTCGCCGTCATCTCGTCTCTCGCCGGCGCTCAAACCCTAGCTCCCGCTCCTGCTCCAACCAGTGACGGTAACTATCCTCCGCATTTCCATTCCAGATCTGATTCCCCGTGAAATCTGGAATAAACCGATCTCGATTTTTGACATTTTGAATTTGGTTTTTAATTGGTTAATAACAGGGACGTCGATAGATCAAGGGATAGCGTATCTGCTAATGGTGGTGGCGCTTGTGCTCACTTACCTAATCCATCCTCTCGATGCTTCTTCTTCCCTCAGCTTCTTCTGATCTCTCTAGTGGATAACATTCTCTCAAGAGTCTTTTTGGCTATTTTAATCTGCTCATGATTTGTGATGCTGTCTTGATTACTATGATGATGATGATTCCTGGGGATTGAATCTCCCTCTCTCTATTGTTTTCCATCAATCAGATATTCTTCATCCTCTTTCATATTTAATTTATTCATATTCATATATGTTTGTGTTGTTGTTTATATTAGCTTCAAATGAAATGACCAGAAATATTGAAATTTATTGGCAATAAAGTTTACTGTCATTATAAAATGTCAAATGATATAAAATAATAGTATAGTCCCAAAATAATATAGAATCACTCCTCCCCAATTATTTATGACATTTCACATGTTGCATACACTCCTTGACCACGGAGTTATTGTATTCCTCCCGACAAGAATCTCGTGTCAGTAAAATGAATAAATAAATAATATTCGACTTCGAACAAATTAAAGCTGAAAATTTTCTAACGAATTCTTTTTTTTTTTTGCCGTGTATAAAGAACACTTTTATTGAGTGTAGATGCCAAAGACTTGTTTAGATTCTGCATCCGAACGTAATCTTTCTAGTAACAAAATAATGTTACTGTTGGTGAAAGTGGTGGAGTCCATACTTGACCACTTCGTAAAAGGAAACCACTATGGCTACAGATGGTCCTGCCCTTCCAACTCTAGCCCCTGCTCCACTAAACATCCCTCTCATTCCTCCGTCCCTAAACAATAACACCCCCAACATAAAGATCTTTCAGTTTAAACCTTTCTGCTAATTCAACAACTAATACATCTCTTTCTGCTGATTCTTACCTCCAAATCTCACCCAAGGTCTGTCTTGTCGTCATTTTCATAGCTCTATCTCTATCCTTCTGCAAAAACCAAACTTGGTTTAAGAACCTTCTGATAAATTTTAATTTCTAGAGCAACTTAGTAGACTTGACGATTAAGGTATTCTTTACCTCTATTTGACGCCGAGTCTTTGCGACATCTAGTGGACAAGTAGCTGCAGCAGCAACCGCACCAGCAACAAAACCAGCACTGAAGTTTGCTCCTATTATACTGCCTGCTCTTGGTTCTTCACCCATGAAAGAGAGAATGCTTCTCCGGGTCTAATAGTCATAAAGAAACAGTCGTATATAACACACACAATGGAAGATTCTGAATGCTATTTTTACAGAGCCAGAGTTACTCACGGGCTCAAGTATCGACCAGCAGATTGCAGAGAAGGGAACGTCCCTAGCAAGTTGAGCACCAAGACCAGTCCACAACATCCTGTAATTTTGTCCATTACTTGAAGAACCCTTGATTGGATTGACGGCGTCAACTAATGTCTTCCAAACGCCGGGAAGTTTCCCACCTCTTTGCGTTCCCTTAAATGCCTAAAAACAAAAGAATCAATCGGTATTCAGCTGGCTATGTCTACAAGACTACTATTATGGAGTTGCTATATTCTCTGCTCATTAATGGTCTAACACCTATTGAAATAAAGTTAAGATTTTATCATCGTACGAGTGCTCAAGCCCTTAGGATTACCTGCATCCGCGTCCTTGCCAACTCAACAGGATAAATAGAGATACAAGCCAAGGAGCGTGCTATTGTCCCGGCAACAAGTGGGACATAAGGTGTCAACGAGGGAGACTTCTCCACTGTGAAATCCTCCATTGCATTGCGGAAATAATCATAACAAGGCATGTAGATCCCAACCTAATCAACATATATTCACCATGATTCAATAGGTTCCAGAAGCAAACATCTTTACCAAAAAGAAAAAAGAAAAAAGAACTCACGGTTGGAACGGCCAAGGCTAAACTAGCGTTAGTACCTCTCCAAAGCCTAGAAAACCCTTCCTGCATAAAGTCGTTCCTGTGAAACTCTACCAATGAGTAAATAGTGAACCAGCACAAGATTGTAGTAACCATTACACAAACAATATACCAGAAACTAGCACAAGATGTAGTATACATGAATTCTCAAAGGACAAGAAGTGGCATTCACATGACAATCAAAGACAGATACTCTTTATTGGCATCTTAACTAGACAAAACAAGACAAGGCAAATGCTCTAACCTGACGGATAATTTTAATGAACACATCAAGTGTTCCCTTGTACTGATGATCTGAACATACAGTTGCAGAGCCAGTAATACGACACAACCCTGGAGAACTACTACCTCTTACCACCTGGGTAATAACCAAAACTAGCATCAAGCTACAGAAGATGTAATCAATGCTTAAATTATCAAAACAATACCGTGGAATTGGATTCGAAACAACCAAGACGACATGAGCCTTGGTACGGTACACCTGCAGCCTGAGCTTGTAATCTCGTCTGCTTATTACAAAACAAAACAAAGCTCAGCTCAATCAGATTGTCGCAATCCGAATTAAAAACAGACTTAAGTGTGGAAAGTTCGAACCTTGACGACATCGAGAGGATTAACTATGACCGCCGATATAAAAGCGGCGCCGCCGGCTGATAAAGCTCTTTCTCCGAATCTCAAATTCTCATTTACCATCGGTTTCGATTTTGAATCCAATTTCGCTTCTTCCATCATCAGGAATCAAATTCAATTTCAATCCTTGAGCATTCAGGTTCTGCCGTTACTTTGCGTATGGTTCTGGTTGGTGCTCTCTAGGGCTTTCCAATTTTGCATGGGGAATCTAAAAGAAATAAGGAAAGAAAATTATTCTGAACATGATTTGTTGCGACGTTGTTGCCACTGATGATAAAAAGATCAAGCAGACACGCCAAGATACCAACGTTTTCAAACCTTTTGACCGCACTGCTTGCCGTTTTTGACTAGGTTTTGTTCACACTATGGGCCTTATATGGGCCTAAACCCTCTCTTTGCCCAGTGAGCTAGCCCGGTAAATTACTATGAGTTCTGAAAGTAAAAGCTCGCTGTTTTTAATTTCTTATTGGAAGCTTCGTGCCGTTCTTCAGTGTGGCCAATTTAATTAATTAAAAGTTTAAAGAAAGATTCTTTTTTTTTTCTTGTAAAAGGGTCTACTCATCAACAAGAATAGGGTCTATATGTTTTATGAAGACAATTAAAACATGTTAAGTTGAGAACCAAGCTGGCCAAACCAATAGTAATAAGTGGTATCTTTATATTGACCCAATATGATATCGCCATGGCCATTTCACCAACTATGTACTAATAGCTCTTATTATATGATTTATACCTAACGATATTATTTTTAGTATTATTAGAGAAAACACATCAAGGGTTTTTTGGCATATTAAAGACAAATTATCATCAATTGACTTCATTGTTTTATTCTAACAAAGAAATAATATTTGATAACAATTAGAAAAGAAAAAAAAGAGAAACAAAATTAAAGTAGCCCAAGCCATAACCTACACCTCTTGACGTGGGTTATAATCATAATGTTTAATGATGTTGGCTGAGGAGGAAATTCTTGTCCAAACCGTTAAAAATTTATAATCTTGAGTCGGAAGATTTAAGTAAGAGTTGATATATCAATCTCTACCATTTACATTCCTTATGTTATAAAGTTTGAATTTATATCAGTTTCTTTCACATTCAAATGTAAATTTAAGTGAACAAATTGTAGGAAAACAAAACACTTTGTGCTTTTATCTTTGCCTTGTTGCACAAATTGACAACACGACAAGCCTTTGAATCTGTGATATATCAACTGATATTTCAGAACCGATTAGCTTACCAGCTTTGTTTTTACTTTTTACAAGAGAACCGACGGTAAACCGGGTGAGATCTATGTGTAAAGTGTGTTGGTAAGGTATTTACTTAAAGATCTGATGGGGCCCAATTTAATCTCATTGGTCCAGAGATTTTGTAAGCAACTTGTCTCACCTCTCAATTTGATTTGGGCTAACCTCTGTCTGATAAAGACATTACCTTTTCCAACGTGGTTCTCTACATGGGCTTAGACCCACTTTATTTATTGCTCATCTAATATGAGATAAGTAAATATTACAAACCAAAGAAAGTCTTCTTCAATTTTACTGCGGTAAAACGATTGGTGGATGGTGTTTGTAAAATAAAGTCTTTATTTATCAGCTCATGACTCATACCATTCAAGGTTGCTTTTGAGTGGAGCGTTGCTTCTTTGCGAAAAGGAAGGTCTCTCCGTAGTCTAGTCGCACTTCGGGAAGCCAAAATGGTCTGGTCTGGTCCAGTTTTTAAAACACACGAAAGAGACAAATCTATTCAATTGGTCAAATTGAACCTCGAACGGATCAATACTGTTGTCATTGCTGTTTTTTGGTGAATGGTCCTTTTTTATTTATAGAACATCACAGTTCACAGATCCCTTTCTATTATTTTAAGTTTTTCAAATAAGATTTTCTTTCTTGTCTATTTTGATTACACTCTCGTCACAATTGGAAAAAAAAATGATGATGAAAAACATAGTTAGTAGAAATGAAAGAAAAGTCTACAATGAAATATAAAACATTTCCAAAAGTAGGAAGAGAGTGACAGGTTAAAAAACCATGTGAATAAATTAATGGCAAATTTACAAGATGTTTCTGTAATGATATTAGGAAACGTCGTAATCTAAAGTTTGATACATTGATAAAATATTTAAATAAATCATAGTGGGGGACTAAGGTCAACGACAAGATCATGAGAAGTCTTCGTCTTCATTGGAAGACTCTTTCCTTTAAATTTTCCATTCCCAAAACAGAAGAGTCTGTGGTCTTTGACATAAAGACATCTAAGTTCATGTCCCAATACATTGTATTTCACTCTCAACACTGTTTCATTGATTTTATCTCCTCACTTCATCTCTCCTTATAAGGTTGATTCATACCAAACTTAGTAGTACTTGTTTAGTTTTGTTGTTTGCGTTCAATCAAATTAACGATTGCCATAGACGTAAATTTAGGATACAAGAAGAAAAACATGTACTAGTAATTGGTTTTCTTTGAAATTGATAATGGTGTTAAAGTTGGAGACAATTTGTAGGGTTAGATATGATTCAGTGAGTTGGTTCCTCACATTAATGAGCATTGCTGCTCTGACATTTAGTGCCAAAAAAGTTATATCTCTATATTTCACAAAGAATATCATTTTGCCATTTGGTTCTCAGAAAAGAAAGTATCATTTTATGACTTTATTTTTGTTACATAAAATTATCATTTTGCAATTTTTATATAATATATATATATACTTTTAACTTAATACAAGTTACAAAATGTATTGATCTTATAGATAATTTTATTTATTTCAAATATTGTTGATTAAATATGTATAATTGATAATAACATAAAATACGTTTCAATCATTTTGTATGAGTGAAAATATCAAAGTAATACTATTTACGAAACAAAGAAAGTATATCAGTATGTATAGATATAACAACATAAAATAATTTATTTTTCTTCATAGCAATTATGTAAAAATAAAAGCATATTATAATGTCGGCGGTTTATCAGAACCACATAGGTCAAGAATCGGTGGACGACAAAAATGTTCCTAGAAGAATTAGCCTACACTTAGAAGATAACTTAACGCAAAAAAGCACAAATGCTAAATCAAGGATTATATATTAAGTAAGCCTAAATCTAGAAGCCAAAGTTGTAAAGACTTAAACTTAGACAAGATTTTGGACAAATCTCAAAATATTTCTTAGGCTAGATCTTTTGCGATAGCGATCAAGGAAGCCACATCATAGATGAACCACCGATTACTCAAACCTCCTACAGTATAACAGCGCATACAATGAAGATAACCAAACTACATAACCCGACAACTTCCAGTATAAACGATGACGAATTAACA